>JADRCD010214944.1:0-18448 GCA_019843815.1 Montemys delectorum
CTAGCCAGCTAGTCCTGGCTCATGAAAATGTTATAGCTACTGCCACAATGTAACGGCATTAAGTACACAGTGTAGCTCAGCCAGTGCTCTCATACAAAGACATTCTCAGTGACAAACTACTATGCTGAATTAGATGTAAGCAAAAGGCTTGTGTCTTCATGGCAGAAGCAGTTGGAGAGGCACTTCAAAAGCACTGTTTAACGTTTAGACTAGGTGCCTTGTTATCTGCAGTAGGTAACAATGCCATTCTCACAACATCTAGACCCCACTGACTCTAAAAGCAGACAAGTAACTGACAAGTTGTAATCTCTACAGGTCTCAGCTAATTCAACTTTAAAGAACATCATCCTTCTTGGACCAACAACAACCTGATTCTAGAATGTTGGATATTTTCAATTTTAAGATGAGTTACATACCAATTTTTCTTTCTTCCAAAAAAAAGTTAAACTGCACTCCTGACTAACATGTTCCTCCTACATTCAAGAACCAAAGGACAAACGTCCTCACAACCGAACACCTCACACAGCCCAGGGCCCTCACCTGTGCCATCTTTCTCCCATAGAAAAGATTTTCCATGACAAGGAGATCTAACTTCTTCTCAGTGTTGTTCTGAGAGTTCTTATAACCAATTCTGTAAACTCCAAGAATTTTAGCCAAGGCGGTGGGCCTCTATTCAAGAAAAGATCAAAATAAACTATTACCAAAATAAAATTATCTGCAAGTCATATAATATCTGATTTCTCCAAGTAATAGCCAGGCATGATTTTCTATTGATACACCAGGAATAGGCCTTTGAAACTCTTCAGTGTCAGAAATTGCAGTTGAATATAATGCATGCCAGTAACAATAGTAGATCCTTAAATTGTACAGTACAACAGCCCTGCACAGCTGTTCAAATTCAAAAACTTTATCACCATATGGACACTTCCCCCAAAACTGGAATAAATAATTACTTGACTACAATTAGAAAAACCCCTACATTCATGGCTCAGGAACAAATGGATAAACATGAGCTACTCATTGGTTTCTTTTCTAGTTCAGCAAGCATCTCCCATTTATCAACATATGTTTCATATTTTTGTCTCAATAAAAATAGATAGGTACTTAATTTCATCTGGTCTTAATATTTTACAGTAACTCATATATGTATATAGGTATGTATATACCAACCAAAAGCTAATTGCTTGAGGTTACATGGTTCCTCAATGGCAGAGGCAGGAAAAATATCTAAAAATTGTAGATTCCATCACAGCCTAATAGAGTAAGAGAGAGCCCAGTCCATGCGACCTGATCTGACCAGAGACATCTTCTATCAGGACAACCTGAGGATATAGAAAGCCCAACGCACCGTAACCACAAACCACGATTTAGGATTTCTACCTTTTGTTGAACAGCATTTGTGATATAATTGAAGTAGTGTGGTGCAAAGTCAAGGAAAGATTGGACTTCCAGACGAGGCATTTGCTTCAGAATGAATCTATCATCTACAAGGAAGAAATTCCACATTATTTATCACAGTACATATTGTCCATTGTTAAAATGAAAGTGAAATCATTCCAGAGACTCCAAATCGTCTGTTTATTTCTGTTTCAAGGTATTCTTTTAAACCACACAGTGAAAATTTTGATCAGAAAGCAATTCTCAAGTGATTAAATTGCGAGGAGCCCTGAGGATACATAAACAAAAACACCTACTTCTCAAATCTACCCTCAAATCTAAATTTATACCACAAATTCATTCATTAACTTTTTAAAACTTTCAAAGAAAATGCTATAACTCCATTTCAAAGACTCTTGAAGTTATTAAAGTTTTTATCAAGCAACTAACGTACACTTTTTTGCATTCAGTACACATTTGCAAATATACACAAATTTAGCACTCAATAGGTATGCAAACAGAATGTTAAACATACAAAGTGTCACACTGTTTACTATTAGGTAAGTCGGTATAAGAAAGAAGTTGGTCTTTCTACATTCTGGTCAAGCAGTTGTACGGTTACCTTCCTCTCATCAGTTCTGTGGCACCGAACTGAGTTTCCTATAAGATGTCGGCTATGGTTTCAATTTGAAATGTCCCCCACAAGCCCACACTTTCAAGCTTGTTCAGTCTGGTGATACTATCGTGGGAAGGTATGGAAGTGGGTGCAGGCTGCTGAACAGAGAAAGATTATACTCACCCCATTCCGGCCTCACTCTCTGCTTCCTGTCTGTCATAATGTGAATGGCTACCTACCAGAACATGCTCCCTCTGCCAACCACTCAGGGGCTGAAACACGAGCCGAAATAAACCTATTCCCACTTAGGCTGTCTCTGACAGTAACTAATATAGTTTCTGCATGCATTTGGAAACTCAGAACTAGAAAGAGTTCAGGAAGTATCTGACCAATGTCTGGGTCTGTATAGTCTTTTAAGATTTTATTACTCTTCTCAGGAACAGAAAGAAACTAGAGAACTTTGTTTGCCAACAGTCAATCCATAATGCCACTTCGAGTGCTTCGTGAATTGTCTCAAGGCAGAGGACAAGTGTTCTGCAGCAGTGAGTAAAAAGAATTACCTTCGGTGGCATAGAAAGCAGCTCCTGACTTGCCTCCCCGGGCCTGCCAGGGAGATGAGTGAGAAAGGGAACGAATGAAATCTTCCTCACTGCTGCCCAGAATCACTTCACGCATCTTGTGGAACTCTCCCGCATAGTACAGCCGACAGTAAAACTTGGCATTAGCATCAGAAAATTCTACAAAAAGATGAAAAAGGAGGAGGAGGAGGAGGAGGAAGAGAGAAAGAGAAGGAAGGGGGGCGGGGAGGAAAAGGTACATAAAACAAAATCTCTCCTTCCCTCTCCAAGCAGCACACACAGCCCTTTAGGATTCTCAGTGATCGCATCTTTCCTAATGAAGTACAAGTCCTGGGCTATCTCAAATGTGTTATGGGGAGCTTCACAGTATCAGGGAATCTCATCTAACTTACTTATCTTCAAAGACCTTAACATAAAACTCTGTTCTACTTGTACACTGGCCACTGTATTTTCTTCATTACACTTTAAAGCAGTTCTTAAAACACTGTCTTTTACGAGTATGTGGTAGCAAGGATTGAGCCTGGGGTCAAAACTGCTTGGCAAGTGAGCACTTCATCCTCAGTCTTAAATAAACATTTTAGTGCTGCTAGCCAAGCTCTAGGTCTCTCAATTACATTGAAGAAAATATTTAAATTTTTTAAATTAAAATATAATTTTTAATAAATTTTAATTTAGGGCTGGAGAGATGGCTCAGTGGTTAAGAGCATTGACTGCTCTTCCAAAGGTCCTGAGTTCAAATCCCAGCAACCATATGGCGGCTCACAACCATCTGTAATGAGATCTGATACCTTCTTCTGGTGTGTCTGAAGACAGCTACAGTGTACTTACATTAAATAAATATACAGATATATAAATAAATAAATAAATAAATAAATCTTTAAAAATAAATAAATAAATAAATTTTAATTTAAATGACAAAAATAAATAATACAAATTTTATGTATTGAATTACAGATTAAATAAAACTCAAACAACACCTAACACTCATTTTAAAAAAAAGTACATTTATCTATAATGAAGTTTTTTATCTTTTAGTCCCTGTCCTTAGACAAATGTTATTGCATACTTACGAAGTTCCACATGAGGATTTGTGAGTTGTTTCTTCTGTGTATCTCCTCCGTCTACTTCATCTAAACATTTAATATCATTAGTAAAAGCAAAGTAGTAGTTATAAGTTCATTTTGTCTTCTTTCCCAATATAGCAACAAAAGTTAGCAAATAGGTAATAAAAATACCCTAATCTAATTATTATTACAAAGCACACATTAGACAGACAAATTGTGGAAATGACTACAGTTAAAAAAAATGTATGTTTTTTCCTGGGATTTCAATATTTCAGGTTGGGTCATTTTTCTTACATGCAAGTGACTTCTGTGACAGCAATACAGTAAACTCAGCTTTTACACCAAGAATTCCCATGGTTTTCCTATCCATATTTATGATACTTTTTTCTAGATACAAAAAAAAAAATGCTTTTTCGATATATTACAGTCTTAGTAGGCTTCTTAATATGTAGAAGAACAAACCATCCCTAATTTTCACATTTCAAAATCACTTGTTAAACATCGTAGTCCTGCATATCCCTCTAAGGGACACATTAAAGATACCTGTAGTCTAATGGGAGCATACAGATATTAAACAAATATTTTAATTAATAGTAAAAAAATTTTTCAGCTGCTATTATTTTTATTTTGTTTTGCTTTGTTTTGAAGCAAGGTGTTACCATATGACCTAAACTAGCCATGAACTCACAATCCTCCTGCCTCAACCTCCTGAGTGCTAAGAAATAGTTGTGTCCCACCAAACTAATCTGCAGTTTTGTCTTGTTTTGTTTTATATACAATTTATGTTGATCATATTCTTTCTCCTCCCTCAATTCCTGCAAGATCCTCCACAACTCACTACCCACCCAACTTCATGCTTTTGTGTCCTCTCCTTCTTTCTCTAAATAAATAAATAGATAGATAGATAGATAGATAGATAGATAGATAGATAGATAAATAAATAAATAAATAAAATAAAAGGACCAAAAAACAAAACATGAAAATCAAGATCTAAATCTAAAACAAACCATGCACACATACTGAGAAAATAAAGGAAAAAAAAAAAAAAAACAAAGTCTGTCTTATGTTGACCTGCCCGGAGCATGGTTGATAAACCCGAAGATGCTCCAATGGAGAGAACTGACTCTCCTTGCCCAGCAGGAGTCAACTGCTAATAGCTTCTCCATTAGGAGTAGGGCTCTTCAAACCAGACAAAGCCCCTACATGAGAAAGGAAGGGCAACTGCTATTTAAACTTCTCGTACAAGCCACCAGACAACTCCTCTAGAGTTAAAAAGTAAATACTTCACTGAGTTACAACTTCTCACCTAGCCAATTTAATGTGAAGCACTCAGACAACAGAAAATAAATGCATGTGGCCCAATTCTGATAAAAATTTATTTTTAATTAGGTAGTAGAGTTGGTCATATTTGCCAAATCTAAACATAATTAGGTAAATATAGTTTTTAAAGGTCAAAATGAAGGTTTCCATAAATGACCACAATCTTACAGGGACTGGAAAAGAAGGAAAACATCTGGAGGGGGTAGCAGAGTATTGAAAAGTTGAGTACATGCTCTGAATTATGTTTCCATATATACATAAGGGCCAGTTAGCCCTTAAAAGACATTTCTTCTTTATAGATATGGACAGTGAGGCTTTCCAACTCTAACCCATGCAGGCATCTAGCATTCTAACAGTGCAGACATCTAAAGCCAGCCAGACTCCAAGTATCATGCTGTTTTTGGTCTATTACACTAAAGAGTTAAAACAGAGGATACCCTGCCTTCAGCAAAGAATTATTTACTTAAACCTATTAAAAAATACACAAAGCTAAAGAAAATAAACTAAAGCTTAAAATCAGCACATATGGTTGATAACACACCTTGAGGCTCCAGGCCTTGATTCTCCATCCCCTCCTTGCCAGTCTGCCCAACCTGGTAGTAAGCACTGTCGGCCCCACGTAAGGTCTCTCTCTTCTGAGAAGACAGATCAGGGCTCTTCCCTGCTGTTCCTCTGAAGAAGGACAGCATTCCTGAAGCTTTTTTGGCTTAAAAATAAAAGGTACCACATTAATGTAAGTACAGGTCACTAAAGCTGAAAACTAAAAGTTTCCAACCTTCTGTTGGCGATAACCATGTGTGATGTTACTGAGTCTGCATTGTACAGACACTCTGATTTACAAATTGCAATTTCCCCATGCTGCTGCTGTTTCTAAGTCCGTCTCCCCCATTTGCCCTCAGCAGAAACAAAACAAATGTTCTACTAACTCAAGGTCAACATGTTAAATTCTCCAGAAAACCATTCAACATCCTTTAAAAAGTAATCATATATTTAGAAGTAGAATGAATTACCAGCAAGTTCTCATAATATTGCAGCAGCTAAAAAAACTAATGAAGTTTCATACATAATAGAGGGCTTCTAAGAGCACTGCACTGCTCTTGCTGGGGACCTGAGTTCTGTTCCCAGTTCCCACATCAAAAACAGCTCCAAACTGCTTTAACTCCAGCTGGAAGATCTAACACCTTCTTCTGGCTTTATGAGCACCTGGACTCAAATGAACACACCCCTACACAGATGCACACACATTATTAAAAATAAATAGAGAGATGACTCAGCAGGTCAGAGCACGTACTGCTCTTCCAGTAAACCTCTGTTTGATCCTCAGCACCCACAAAGCTGCCCGCAACTGTAGCTCCAGAGGATCTGACACCCTCGTCTGTCCTCCAAGGAGACACACACAGCATACACAGACATATACATGAATAAAAATAAAATCGTTTTAGTAGGATGGCAAAAATGTATAACTTTTGCTTTTTTGTTTATAGTTTTGAGTTTTACTGAGCTTAATATGTATGACTCTAATAATTTGTCACTTACAAAATTCAGAGTAACAACCATAAAAGTGCTTAAGATCTACTGGTGCACAAGTCTTTGGTAACAGAACAGCAGTTTTTGTAGGGATAGCCATGTATAGAGACCTAAAAAGTAGATGATTTGTATAAACAGAGAGGTAGCTGGCTGTAAGACTCAGTCCTCAATACAACTGAAGAGCACAGATGTACTTTTAACAGAGTGAACAAATACACCTTTTACCATTATCTCTCAGCTTCAACATAAAGTTGGAATATCATTTCTTAAAAGAAAATAGAAAAAAAGTTGAAAGGGAAAAAAATCCCTCTGTAATCATAACAATGCTGAGCAGCTCTGCCTGCTTAGACAAACACTACCTCAGAAAATCAACTGCCATTATTAATAAGCTATAGTCAGTTGGGCTGCCGGGACTACTGACCCAGGGTACCAGCAGACAGTTAACAAAAGTCACTGTCAAGTCCCAGCTCTCTCTCTTTGTCTAGCCTTCAGCACTTAATAGTCGGAGCCTCAGATTCCTTCCTAAAAATACAGGTACACCAGATAACTCTTATGTGAGTATGGTAAAGTTTAAAAGACAAAACCAGAAAAGCTTTCATTATGCCAATAAGAACATAAAATTTAAAACCTGTACATTGCTGCTGTTTCTTAGGTTGTATATTTTAAACTAAAAGCTTAAAACAAATCCTCTTTCTTCACAAAGGGCTTCTACAAGTTTTAAAATTCTGTAAATTGAATGGATATTTCAAAGAAGACTAAAGAAAAAGCAAAGCATCTTTTAAAAGGATGTTTAAAGTGTTTATTTTTCAAAGACCAACTTTTACTAAGTGGCATTTCTTACCAATTTTGTTTTCTTCTGCAAATTATGAACATAACAATTATAGAAATGTCTGCATGTGGGGCCCGTGGTGGCTCAGTGGTAATGGGTACCTGCCTCTGAGCCCGAGAACCCGAGAAAGATCGCCGCAACACACGCTGTGGGAGAAGAGCACTAACTCCCACAGGTAACTTCTGCTTTCCACATTCATACTAATACACACACACATGCACACAAATAAACAATAACCAATCAACAAATGTGACAAAAAGCCTTAAATCTTACTTGGTTGAGGTTCTGCTTCTACTGTACGGTTGGTCTGTCCTCCACTGATTTCAGGTAATCTAATAGGGCTGCTACTCTTTGGTCTGTTATCTACAACACTACCATTGGGGAAAAAAAGAAAAGAAAAGAAAGAAAGGAAAGAAAGAATTTGAAGATATTCAGATTAAAAAAAAAAGTATTCTAGTTCCTAAACTATTGTATTCCTTACCCAACACCGCCCTCAATATCAGAAAGTTGATTCATAATTTTGAAAAACACAAGTTACAAAAAAATCTTGAAACATCTACTAGGTTTAAAAAAATAAAGTACTAGAACTAGAAAAGTATATAAAAATAATAAAAAAAAGGCTTTAATAAAATTTTCCCAAACTCAGAACTATAAGTCAATTACCAAAATATACCAATATCATTTTTCTTATTTTAGTTACAAAGATAATTCAGACTAAATCTTATCAGGTCAGTAAAACAGG
Source organism: Montemys delectorum (assembly GCA_019843815.1). Lineage (NCBI taxonomy): Eukaryota > Metazoa > Chordata > Mammalia > Rodentia > Muridae > Montemys > Montemys delectorum. The sequence goes on from JADRCD010214944.1 coordinate 8,054, forward strand.
AAAATTTACTTCAGTAAGGATAAGCCTATGCCAATTTCTGTCTAAAACACAGAACATGCTAAGTAGATTGATTTGAGTATTTATTTTCTAAATATTAGGATCTTTAGTACTATAGAAAATTTACAAACACTTAAAATTATAAAGCCAAGCAATAGCACAAACTTTCTGGGTTTTTAAACACAACAGCCACTTCTCCTTATCATTAAAAAAAACTGGAAGTTTTAATCTGCAGTGCACAGTGACACATCACAGCATGGTAAGAAACTATACACTAAGGGCTGTGTAAGGTCTTTTACAAGACTTGAATTTTGTTGCTCCAACAGTTAGCTGAAGGGAATTATGTGAACCCTAGGAGGTCCTATAATAATAAATGCTATCATAGAACTAAAGTACGGCTATGTAAGACAATGACATCAGTCAATCGTGAATCACCTATTGGCTGGAAGCCCTTCTTCAGCACTGTTCCACAGAGTTGCTTTGGACAATTCCTCTAAGGCATTTCGGTATTCTTTACAACTTAGGGCAGAAATAGGTTGAAAATGTTAAACATTAAATTCTTCTTTAACAAGTTTTAAAATAACTCTTATATTATAAAAGCATAATCACTATGTGTGCCTGTAGTTAAACAAATACATTAGGAATTAACAAAAGTAATCAAGCTTTATGAATAAGATTAATGTCTTCGCAAAGAATTAAAAATCACCAAATCAACCATATCTAATAATCTTAACAATAATCCAAAAACAGTGATAAGGGATATAGCTCAGTGTGAGAGCTCTTGTGTAACATCTAAAGGCCCTGGGTTTAACTGCCATCAGCAACATCTACACAACCTTCAAAAAAGAAAGGAATTTGAAAGTGACTTTCTATTGAAGGGGCTAAACCTTTAAAAAAAAATAGCATTCCAAAATTTTAAAACTCTGATTCTTCGACTATCAGCCTAGAATACTAGGATCCATTACTTTTCTAAAATATTGAAAGATACACTCTGGTAGAACATTTGCTTCCTGTTACTATAAAGAATTTTTATATTTTTGTGCCTTTAATATCTATAGATTGTGATTAATCAATAAGGGAAAACGTAAGTATCATCTTCATAATGCTAAAGCACAAAGGAAAAAAATTACTATATAGGCTCTTGTAAAGAAAAAAATTCTTATCTAATGTAAACTCTAAAGTTCATAAAGGTAGAATCAGATATAACCGTACTATTTATTATGGTATAAGCAATATCTATGTACCATATTTTGTTTATAATCAAATATTTTACAATAAACAGGATACTTTATAATCGATATATAAACAATTTTTTGTACTTTACAATGGAAAATTTTAGTTAAGTACCGCAGATGCTATTTAAACTAAATTCACCACTGTCATGATAGGTGTTTGAAGGAGATGCTAAGCATTTTAGACGTTAGATATAAATATTTTAAAGGTGCAATGCTTCTTTAAGATCACGGTAACTATTAAGTTAACTATCCAAATGTGTCTTTGGAACAAGATACAGAAACAGCATTCTTCAGGTAGAAAATTTCAGCCAGTATGTGTGCAATGTAGGAAGAAAGTGATATATGGGTTCACTGTTATATTAACTAAACCACACAGTAAGAGTTACCAGGAATAAATTAGAGAGTGGTCAGCATATTCAAGGTTTAGCAGATATTATGCCAGGTCACATTAGTAACTACTTGCTTAAAAGCCATGCATTATCCCATTAATAAAGATTTTCAAATACAAAAAAGACTCTCATGCTTAACAAACATATATTTTTGCTTGTATCTAAAGAGCCCTACACAAGGTAACTAACAGACAGACTTAAAAAAACACAGATGTAAATACAGGAAAGATTCATAATACCTGAGTGCAAAAGCAATGATGGAGCTGGGCTCTTTCTCACAGACAGCAATGGGTACCCGTTCGTGTTCATACATTAAGTAGTGTTTATCTGGATCACTGTTCAATAAATAAGAATACACTTTAAAGCAAATCAAATACAAAACTGATTAACCCAGTATCATTAAATCTCAGGACAATTTAAGATAACTAAATACTGAACAATGTGACTATAATTAAGAAAGCCAAAATGTAAGCAAATGCTGAGAAACTAAATGAAATAAACAATAAAAATAGCAAGAAAAGTTTATAAAGTAACAAGAAAATTGTCAGAAATAGGATTAAGGTTTGGAGAGATGGCTGGCTCAGCAGTAAAAAACACAAGGACCAAGATAGGATTCCTAGCACCCATGTGGCAGCTTGCAACTATCTGTCACTTTTATCCAAGAGGAATCCAATGTTCTCTTCTGGTCTTTCCAGGCTCAAGGCACAAACCTGGTACACAGACAAACATACAGGCAAAGCACCCATACACATAAAATAAACATTTAAAAAAAAAAAAGGTTTCAAATCTAAAGGTTCTAGAATAGTTACTCCAAACCTTTACATACTGTCAAGACCTTGGCCATACTAGTTTCAAAATGAAGTATGCAATAAATAGTCTAAAATGTTCTTTTTCTAACCCTCAGAGAATGCCTCCCAATAATCATGCAGAAACTGTGCTGATAGTTCCAGAGCAAATAACACAACAAAACCACTCTACTGTCATCACATGGAACCTGAGTGCTGACTCTACTTCAACCCAAATTATGCTCCCTGAGTTCTGCTCCAACTCCTGTGGAAACCATTAGGTAGAGTCACTGACTTTACCTTAGATGCCATTTACTGACTATCCAATGTGGGAGAAAGACAGTACTGAGGAAAACTCCTGTTTCAGTATTTTCCATATTTGTACATAGTTAACAATACACTGGTGAGAACAAAACAGGTTGTTTGTAGTACACAGGGGTAAAGAAACGATTCTGCAAATAAACACAACCAGTTTCTGTGATAAATGCAGTAAGAGGATTGCTGCAGATGAGTGTTAACTCGTATTCTCAAATCCTAAGCTGAAACCCCACCTCAGCGTAATGGTATCAAGAGACAGTGCCTTTTGATCATAAGGATGAAGACATCCGTAACAGCAGCAGTCCCTGGCAAGAGGGACAAGTGAGCTCTCTTTCCACCGTGTGAGGACCGCCTGGTCAAGGACCCTCAGAATCTTCCCTGCAGACATGAGCTTGATCCTCCAGCCTCCAGAACTGTGAGAAATATCTTTTTATCGTTTATAAGCAACCAAGATAGGGAGACTCATTCTGGCACCCTAAAATAAGATGACAATCCTAACAAGACAGAGAGGCCTGACTCGGTTAGTACTGGGCACACAAGAGCCCAGTAAAGCTGTCTTCACAAAAGAACACAACTTCCAGATGAGAACGATGGCAAGAACACAAAGGCCGTTAGTAGGAAGGAATAAATGACACTAAAGAAACAGACACTCAGGCCTGAAGTTGAGAAAACGAGCCTTCATATACGACTACCACGTAATGTATCCTGAGCTATCTGAGTCTCTACTTGTCTCCTCCCGCAAGACTATAAGCTCATAAGAGCAATGCTCTCCACCTGAGGGGTGGTGAACAGTCACTAAATAAAAACTTAATTACTACTGAATAAAAACAAAAGTTCTTATTAATAAATGAATTGTTTATACTTGTACCACCAAAACAAAAGCAGTATTTGATGGCCAGACAGGTCAGCCAGTAGAAAAACAAGCTTTTACAACCATTATGCATTTCTTTCCAGTCTGAGTGAATACAGCATAAAAAAAACATGAAAACATGCATAAGGCCATTTTGCTCCTTATCAGTATCCTGTTACAACAAATGCTCACAGATACTCAGCAATATGTCTTTTAAAGATAAATGAATGTGGACTAACGAGATTCTCAAATCACTAGCACCCATATAAAAGGCCAGGTATGACCATACATGTCCCCAGTACTAAGGGAGACAGAGACAAGATCACCAGAGTTTGCTGGGCATCAGCCTAGCTATGAGTTCAGTGAAAGAACTTGTCTCAAAGAAATAAGGTAGAGAGTGATATGACCAAACACCTAACATCTTTCTCTGGCCTCTGTACATAGGTACTTACTTGCATATATATACATAAGTAACACCACACGGGCACACATGCACACAGTGCACTCAGACACGCACACACAGTGCACTCAGACACGCACACACACTGCACTCAGACACACACACATACACACAAGCAAAATTTTTAAATAAGCTTTTAAAAAGATCAATGAATAAAGCACTTATTTTTACATAGATACATATGTTATGTATCTGTTTTCATAACTAGTGTCTTTACACACTAAACATTAACATTTTCTTCTTCCATTCTCTGATATAATGATAAAACATTCTAAAAATTACATGCCAAAAGCCATCTCTTTTACTAGGTAAATGTAAATGCATAAATGTATATGCAGAAAAACTGATCTAAATAAGTAGGGAATAAGTAGCAAGAGTGCCACTTGGTTCTGAAATACTTACAAAGGAAATGGAATGGGATTATAGCTGTTTCCTGGAAGCAAATTAGCAAAGATGGCTTTCATGGTAGACTTTTCCTTCACCTGGCTGTCTGTGGATCCCAGCAAATGACCATCAAATACATCTAGGATAAAACATATTCTGCTTATACATTAACATTCAGGAAAAACAAAGAGTAGTAGTGTCTGTTTTACTACATTTTCTCTTCAGAATATAGACAGATATAAACTATGACTTCCATTTTCTGGTCTAAGAAAGCGGCTCTTAGGACATGAAATGGCAAGAGTGAAATCTACTAGACACTGATTCACAGAGGCGTGTGTAGGTCCTCACACCTGAAACTGAGACCATCCTGTGTCAGCATGCTCTTCCCACCACAGGATCCACGAGGGAACTACTGTCTGAGTACGTGTGAGCTGTCACAGCACTGCTACTCCAAATGTGCACTCTGGCTATTACACTGGAGCTTAGTAGCAATGGTAAAGTGATTCAAAGTTTAAAGTAGTTATTGCTTAACAAAAAAAAAAAAAAAAAGGAAAGAGAGAAGGTATAGGTTTTATAATATAAATGTTTGTTTAAAAAAAAAAAACTGGCAGAAATTTCTTTCACCTTACAAAGCAATAATAATACACTTTACATACCTAAAGAAAGACACCCCCTAAAAGGTAGATAACATTGAATGACATTGTCTTACTAGAACATTTACATACACAAAGTGATACATGTCAAGTAGTACTACTAATAGAAGGAGGGACAAAATGAAAGGCTTTGTTTAAAAAGGTACTTTTTAAATAGTTTATTATTTATGTGCATGAGTGTTTTGCCTGCATGTGTATATGTGCACCACAAGCCTGACTGGTATCCAAGGAGAGGCATCAGAAAAGCAAGAAAAAAATTCCCTGGAACAGGAATTACAAACAGTTGTGAGCTAACATGAGATTCTGGGAACCAATCTCAATCCTCTGGAAGAGCAGCAGGTGCTCAAAAACCACTGAGTCATCCTTCAGCCCCTTAAAAATGTACTTTAAACAAAAATGAAATAAACAATTCTAAAGACTAACAAAGCACTATGTCAAAGAATTAGCCATGTTCTTCTTTTTCAGAGACACGCATAAAGCAAGGAATAATCTCAGCCTTAGATTCAATGAAGTTGAGTAAAACATGGCCCACACCTTACCTTCAGAGCCACTGGCTGTATCCAGATCAGAGGGCCCTCCCACTAACTGCTCGGCCAGGGCCTCAGGAGGAGTGGGCAGCTGAAGATGGGTGGAGCTCGTGGAGCTCTGGCTGGACAGGGTTGTCAAGAAGCGATCCTCTAAAGAAACACACAATCTTAAATGAGTCATTAAAACAAAAAAGTCCACTTCATCTAATTAATGCTCATAATATTTCTCAACTGCAAAATCATTTCTACTTGTTAAAACAGAAATTTCACCTTTTCAAAAATTATCTAGGCCATGTAACTCATGATATGAAAATTGACACAAAAATCCAGATTATATGACTTAACAACAACCAAATCTTGGTGACAAAACTATGTCAACCAATTCTGACCTCTACCCAACAATGCTACATTGTCTACCTAAATATTACTTGGCTTAACAGAGAATGAAATTAGAACACTATGGGGAATTTTACATGCCCACCCTAAGAAAGAAAAAACACTGTTATAATTATTGTAGAAAAATATTTTTTAAATGGTAATTTCTTTGCAGTAGTCAACCTATGTAACTTTTCCCAGTTCCAAGATGACACCAAGTTATTGAAGAAAGAAATCTTAAATCTAAAAAATAATTTAATGATGTAAAATATAAATTAAGCATGCTAAGATAAATCCTTGCAAATACAATAGGGAGGCTGACCAGCATAAGCAAAAGAGAAAGTTAATGTCAGATTTTGTTCTTCTCCTTCTGGCAGCCCTCAATACATTGTGCATTTCTTACATCCTAGTTTATGTTCTTATAGCACACTGTAGGACAGTCTCAGACCAGTAAGCATTATAAATGTTCTCTAAGGAGGAAAATGACAATGGACAAGTGTATTAGGAAATAATGCTCACATTAGCAGTTAAAAGCAGTTACACAGCAAAAATCTCCTTAAAGGCAAGAGTGAGAAGTCACCATGCTGAAGACCAACCTTTTTCTCCATTGTGAAGTCCTGGAGAAATATTCCTGGGAGATGTGTCCATTGTACTTATCTATAGAAAAATAAATATGCTATTCGTAAGGATACATTTTTTAAAATCATATTTTAAAAGTAGTTTAACCCCATGAATCTTGAAATATATGAACTTATAGCACCTGCTTCCATTAAAATATTATCTTTTAATACTTTAAAGTGGCTATTGCCACTTTAATTAAACCTAAGTACATTCTTAAATGACATTAACTCATTCATTTAAAATAATCCTATTTATATAAACATACATATAAAAATGTATTTTCAAGTGTATGTCTACAGACTGTATTCAAAAAGGTCTTACACTAGGCACATACAAGGTGCACATACATACATGTAGGCAAAAGCACTCATGCTCATAAAATAAAAGGAAACAACTATATTTTTTAAAAGAAAGAAAAATAGCTGGGCAGTGGTGGCTCATGCCTTTAATCCCAGCACTTGGGAGGCAGAGGCAGGCAGATCTCTCAGTTCGAGGCCAGCCTGGTCTACAGAGTGAGTTCCAGGACAGCCAGGACTACACAGAGAAACCCTGTCTCGAAAAAAAAAAAAAAAGAAAGAAAGAAAAATAAAGACTGCAACTCTACTATACACTCTGAGAACCCAGAGCTCTTCTTCTGTTATATCTTCTATACTGTCTCAAGTAGAGTATCCTTTTTACAAATACTCAAATAAATTATAACATATTATTTTAATTAGTATTAAAATATAAAAGTAATCCCAGCAACCACGGCTCACAACCATCGGTAATGAGATCTGACACCCTCTTCTGGTGTGTCTAAAATATAAACTATATATTATATGTAAGTGTACTTACATATAATAACAAATAAATCTTAATATATATATGTAATCCAGATCACATGTTCCTGAAAATTCCCACATGACAGAAAACTTTATGCATTAAAATACTACTCCTAAGTGTTAGAAACAGAATTAACTATATTTCTATCAATGAAATAGCAAAGACAATGCTACACTTTATTACCTTGCTTTCTTCACCCTGTCTCAGTCTCCCAGGACTGGGAGGAACTGAAGGCCTCTTTCTACCTTTTTCCTGTTGGAAGAGGTCCTGCAACCTATAGCCATAGGCAAAAAGGACATGGTTTGTTTTCAGTACCTTAAATTATACTTACAAACTTTTTCTTGTAATAGACTTTAAAGTTGTACATAGCCACTACTGAATTATGATGATAGCCAAAGATGATTCACAGCACACTGATCCAGTTCAGTCTCACTCAGTAGCACACACATTTGAAACAGCAATGAGGGCTATTTCCTCTTCTCTTAACAAACTATATAAAGGCTGCAATATGTTTTTATGGATGAACAGAACAAAGGCAAAAAAAAAATCTTTATAACTAAGAAAATGGAGCATCTATAATCAATGAGGATATTTAAATTTAAAAACTGAGATTAGGGATTTAGCTAAGTAACAAAGCACTGCCTAACAAACACATTGCCTTGGTTTGGTCCCCAGAAACAGAAAATAACTTTTGAAATACTATGGTAGAACAAATTTGGCAATGCTATCGACAAAAGTCCGACAAAGCCATACCTGCTGTTCCATGCTTGGAGCACCTCACAGAGGCTTTGCTTCTTGGCAATGAGAGACTCAAAAATAGACTGCAGTTGCTGAGGGGTATCCACGGAGGAGGACATGAGCCTTGCTTGCATCTTCTCTGTCCAGTTCTTAAACTCACCCTCTTCCATCTGGAAGGCAACAGACACAAGCATGCTAAGCTCGGACCCAGAGAGGCAGAGGGGTTTCTGGGAAACAGCAGCTTCTAGACTTTCTATAAAAGAAACAATTACCTCCTTTTGTGCAAAGATATCTTCCATCTTTTCCTCTCTAGTTTTGCTAAATGTATCTGTTTTCAAGGATGCAAGTCTCTCGTCAACAGCTAGGTACACCTGTGAAACCCTAAAAGTGATGACAGAGCACCACACATGTCAGAGGAGCTGAAATCAAACTATTCCACAGAAACTAGGAGAAAGGCAGTTTACACAAAACCATAGCTAAAATGAATTCTCATCAAAAATCATATGGAACTTTGCAAAGCAAAACAAGGTAACAAAAGATTTACTTCAAAGTTTTAAGTTGTCAGTTTTGTTTTAGAGGTATTCTTCTACATTATTTGAATTTTTCTTTTTCACACTGAGTACACACTACCTATAATTAGAAAAGGAAAGTTACTTATTTTTCAAAAGAAGAGTTAACCTGATACTAAATCACCATGGATTACAAACATAATCAAGCAAGACTGGATGACCAAAGCAACTAAAACCTACTTCTGAAAAAAGTCCTTGAGATCCTGAAGAAGAGACACCTTCAGTGGGGCTTGGCGCTTAATGACTATTTTTGGTAGTGGAACACAGACTTCAAGAAGTCGAATGGGAGAATAACTAAGGGAAGAAACAGTCACAGGACAAAAGGAAGACGGTTTTAATAACTCATGTAAGCATATACATTTGTATGCAAATAATCAATTAAATTCTACAGAGCACAAGAGAAAATAATGTTTTCTAGAAAATTAAGTTTCATAAATAAATAAATAAATAAATAAATAAATAACTTTCAACCACCAGAAATATCTTTCCCAATATTGAGAGGATTTTGTTTTATCCTTGCACTTGATGCTGTTATTTATCCCTCTGAGAGGCCATCTGCTATAAAAACAGCAATGGCTTTAATGCAAACTTTGGTATGGATCTAAAGAAACTTTGTAAAGCTAAAGAGGTACTTATTAACTCCCAGCTCTTGAGGCTCTTCATGCATCTTCACTTCCTTTCACCTGAGGTATAGACCAGTAAATGCTATACCCAACCTACATCCTACATTTATGGATAAAAGCCTTTGCTTTAAAAAAAAATTCTAATTAATAAATATTTCATGCGTATACTATATGAGATACAGTTTTAAATGCCTAGAATACAGCATCAAAATTCCTGCTCTCATGACTTAGGAAAAATGAAATGTGGCTAATAATCAAAATGTAACTATTTAAGTATCTTTATCAGAGCTCTATGGAAAAATATAAGGAACGAAGAATGAAGCCTGGAGACTTGACAGGTAAGATCTAATAGAGTGCTCTGGTAAGTAAGGAAACAAGAGAACAAGAGGTCGGTATCTGAGGAACAAGCAGCTGAGAGAAGGAAGGGTAAGTGCAAGGCTTCCAGGTTGGCACTGACCTGGCCCAGCAGAAGGCAGGCCAGAGTCAGTGAGACCTCAACAGAGTGCCTGAGCAGTAGAAGGTGAGAACACAGGCCTGAGCAACCAGAGTCTGCAAGAGTATGTAAGGGTTTGTAATGGAATTACAGAAAATGGATTCTGGCCTCTACTCCATAAAACAGATAGTTTTGGAATTTCTAGAGCAGAGTAGGGAACAGCTGATTTTCCTGTAACAGGCTCACATTTTTGATTGCTAAACAGAGCTGAGAGCCCACTACAGAAGGAAGGTTAAGGGAGTCTGCCCAGAGCTACTGTGATAAAGTCCTGCTAAAACAAAAGACTGGCAATGCTTAGGGCAGTGAAGTGTTAGTATTAGTAGTTTCTGAGGACAGAGCTTCCGGCGCTCTCACATTTGATACTGCAACGGTGAGTATTTATTCCTTGAGCTTGGAATTTTAGCTTTGTTGGAAGTATTTTAGGATCTTCATGGTAATTTCTCAACAAAAATCTCAGACTTTCAGATGCCAAAACAATGGTCAAGAGTGAGTTAGGAAGCAGAAAAATCAATCACTTGACTGCTCCATGGGTGAAATATACAAGATTATTATCCTT
>JADRCD010214946.1:12672-34535 GCA_019843815.1 Montemys delectorum
TTTTTTTTTTTTTTTTTTTTTTTTTTTTTAATTTTTCGAGACAGGGTTTCTCTGTATAGCCCTGGCTGTCATGGAACTCACTCTGTAGACCAGGCTGGCCTCAAAATCAGAAATCTGCCTGCCTCTGCCTCCCAAGTGCTGGGATTAAAGGCGTGTACCACCACCGACCTCTGTTTGCTTTCTTATATTAAGGAGACCCAATGACTTTATTATAGTCTGTAAAGCGGCACTGAAGAGTACAGGACAATTATCTTAAAGGTGTGAGCCTCAAATTTGGGTTTTCCTGCTTGGTTCTGATCAGATTCCAGTTACAAACTGTGGACCCAGCTTTGGATATTCCACAGGAGTGAGGTTGTGTTCTCTGTGCACTGTATTTGGAGGCACATGCTGTTAATTTGCCCCATGATTAGTGATATTAATTTGATCACTTACTAAGAAACTGTCATGCCTTTCACTTTTAACTGTCTATTGTTATAGTTAAAACCTTGTGAGAAGGTAATTTGAGACTATGTAACCGTTTACTCGCCAGTTTTAGCATCCATGATGACTCTTGTCTGACTCTATTAGAATAAGAATCTTTTCATTAAACATGTTTCTTAAATGGCAGGTAAAGCTGTGTGGACATAGTTACAAGACTTGTATTATAGAGTATTCCCTACAACCTCAGGAGATCTTTGAACACATGGATATAGAGGTGGAATACCTAACAGTTAAAGACAGTGATACCCATGATTCGTAAAAAGTGACTTATGGTGATAATTTGATGCAATATTAAAAATTACCAAATTTTATATGAAATTTTATATGAAATTTTATATGAAAAATGGCAAATTTTATGACATATGAAGTAGGAGACCTTGCTAAAGGTAATTGATTGGTTTCAGACCCTTGGACAAGGGATTGAAGTGCATATTTTATATATTAAAGCAGACCTGAACTCCAGGTTCTCCCGTCATCCCTCAGTCCCTACCTGGTATACCCTGCCCGAACCCTGACCTTTCTAGCTCAGAGGCTGGGCTGCCCTTCCCCCAGAGACTCTTCCCTATAGAATCCAGAGATTCTGGTCTCTCTTCTCTCCTTCTCCATCTCTTTTCTCTATTTCTCTCCCTGCTCCCTCCTCCCCATGGTAACTGCCTTGGCTTCTGTCCTTGGGGGCCAATGAACTTGCCCAAGAGCAGTTTCCCAATAAACCTGCTTTTAATATATTCTTATCTGGCTTGAATAGACTCATTTCACCAGAGGAGAAATAACCTATCAGAAATACAAGTAGAAAAATTAATTTATGAAAATAATATCATCTAGGTAATTATATAAAAATGAGGAGAAATCAAGATTACATAAATAACAAACAAGCATTTGCACCTAAACCAGGGTTTCTTAACATTTTTCTATCGACTGGACACATTTGGCACAATAATAAAGCAGTTTGATCCTCATTAAGAACAATGCTTGGGCCAGCCCTGGTGGCACGGGCTTTTAATCTCAGCACTGGAGAGGCAGAGGCAGGCAGATATCACTGAGTTCAAGGCCAGCCTGGTCTATACAATGAGTTCCAGGACAGCCAGGGGTATATAGTGACACTCTGTCTCAAAACAAAACAAAAACAAAAAAGGAAACTGTATTCTCTGGATACAATAATACATGAGACTTTAAAATATGCTAAATGACAGTAGATTTAAATCTATGTCAAGTTAATAAAGCTTTTTTTTTTTTGCAATTTATCTGTATGAAGGCTGTCATCGTTTTGCATGAACAAGAACAATACATTTTGACAGGGCTGTGTACATCACGTAAGATTTGAAGGATGTTTAGCTTTTATTTGCTTGCTTATAAGGATTGATAATCTGGATTCTTAGTTTCTTTAATTATTTATGTGTATCTCAGACTCTGCCCCTCCTCCCAGAGTCCACCCCTCCATCCCACATCCCCTTCTCCTCTGAGAGGGTGAGGACCTCCCTGGGTACCCCCTACCCTGGCACATCAAGTCTCTGCAGAGTTAGGCACATCCTCTTCCACTTGTGCCAGACAAAGCAGCCATATGTGCTAGAGGCCAGGACGGGGTGGGAGGTGGAGGTGGTGGTGGCTCGGTCCAGCTCAGGTATGCTCTTTGGTTGGTGGATCAGTCTCTGAGGGCTCGTAAGACTTTGTTGGCCTTCAATACTTCCCCCAACTCTTCCATAAGAGTCCCCAACCTCTATCCAGTTTTTGGCTGAGGGTCCCTGCATCTGTTTCAGTCAGCTGCTGGGTAGAGCCTCTCAGGGTACAGTTATGAGAGGCTCCAATGTGCAAGCATAATAGAACACTATTAATAATGTCGGGGACTGGTGCTTGCCCATGGGATGGGTCTCAAGTTGAGCCAGTTATTGGTTGGCCATTCCTTCAGTCTCCACTCTATTTTTGTCCCTGTATTACTTTTAGACATGACAAATTTAGGATGGAAAGTTTTGTGGGTGGGGAGGTGCCCTTATCTCTCTACTGGAGGTCCTGCCTGGTTACAGGAGGTGGCCTCTTCTGGTTTCATGTCCCCACTGTTAGATATCTCAGCTAAGGTCACCCACATTGACTCCTGGGAGCCTCCCCCACCCCAGGTCTTTGGGGCTTCCTAGAGATTTCCATCATCCCACTACCCAGATTTCCATTCATTCTCCTGGCCCTCTGGCCCTCTCCCCTGTCTCTCCCCACACCTGATCCTGATCTCTCCATGCCCCTCCCCAACCCCACTCACACTCAGTTCCCTCCCTTCATCTGCCTCCTATGACTATTTTATTTCCCCTTCTAAGTGAGATTCAAGCCTCCTCACTTAGGCCTTTCTTCTTGTTTAACTTCTTTGGGTCTGTGGGGTGTATCATGGCTATCTTGCCCTTTTATGGCTAATATCCACTTATCAGTGAGTACATACCATGCCTGTCCTTTTGGGACTGGGTTAAAATTCTTGATGTCCTTTTTAGAGCTGAATAGTACTCCATTGTGAACCACAATTTCTATATACATTCTTCAGTTGAGGGACATGTGATCTTTTTCTTTTAGTTTGGATTACATTGATGGATTTTCCTATATTAAATCATCCCTGCATTCCATAAGAGGTTGGGGACTCTTATGGAGGAGTCGGGGGAAGTATGGAGGAAATAATGTTCTGTTGTGCTTGCACTTATTTCCCACTTAATCGTGGTGAATGATGTTTTTGATGTGTTCTTGGATTCAGTTTGTGAGAATTTTATTGAGTATTTTTGTGTCCGTGTTCATAAACGAAGTTGCTCTGAAGTTCTCTTTCTTTGTTGGGTCTTTTGTGGTTTAGGTATCTGGGTGACTGAGCCCTCATAGAATGAATTAGGTAATGTTCTTTCTGTTTCTATTTTGTGGAACAATTTGTGGAGTGCTGGTCTTAGGTCTTTGAAAATCTAATAGAATTAGACGCTAAAACCATCCAACCCAGGCTTTTTTGTTTGTTTGTTTGTTTTTTGTTTTTTGTTTTTTGGTTTTTTTGTTGGGAGACTTTATTGACTGCTTCTATTTCCTTAGGGGTTATAGGACTGTTTAGATAGTTTGTCTGGTCTTAATTTAACTTTGGTAAGTGGTCTCTGTCTAGAAAACCATCCATTTATGTTTAGATTTTTCCCAATTTTGTGGAGTACAGGATTTTGTAGTAGGATCTGATGGTTTTTTTTTTTTTTTCCCTCAGTGTGTTGTTATGTCTTTTCATTTCTGGTTTTGCAAATCTTTGGATCCTGTCTTTGTTCCTTTTAGTTAATTTGGCTAAGGATTTGTCTATCTTGTTGATTTTCTGTAAAGAACAGCTCTTGGTTTTGTTGATTCTTTGTGTCCTTCTCTTTGTTTCTAATTGATTGACTTCAGCCCTGAGTTTAATTATTTCCTGCCATCTACTCCTTATAGGTGTGTTTGCTTCTTTTTGCCCTAGAGGTTTCAGCTGTGCTGTTAAGTTGCTAGTAGGAGATCTCTCCAATTTCTTTATGAAGGCACTTAATGCCTTATGAACTTTCCTCTTAGCACTGCTTTCATGGTGTTCCATAAATTTGGGTAAGGTTGTACTTTCATTTTCATTGAATTGAAGTCTTTAATTTCTTTTCTTTCTTAAAAGATTTATTTATTTTATGTATATGAGTATACTGTAGTTGTCTTTGGACATACCTGAAAAGGGCATCAGATCCCATTACAGATGGTTGTGAACCACCATGTGGTTGCTGAGAATTGAACTCAGGACCTTTGGAAGATCAATCAGTGCTCCTAACTGCTGAGCCATCTCTCCAGCCCTAATCTCTTTCTTTCTTTCTTTCTTTCTTTCTTTCTTTCTTTCTTTCTTTCTTTCTTTCTTTCTTTCTTCCTTCCTTCCTTTCCTCTCTCTCTCTCTCTCTCTGTCTCTCTCTCTCTCTCTCTCTCTCTTTCTTTCTTTCTTTCTTCCATGACCAAATGATCATTGAGTAGTGGGTTGTTCAGTTTCCTTGAGTGTGCTGGCTTTGAGTTTGCTGGCTTTGGTTGTTTCTGTTTTGGAAGTCCTGCCTTAATCCATGGTGATCTGATAATACACACAGGGTTATTTCAATCTATTTGTATCTGTTGAGGCTTGCTTTGTACTTGATTATATGGTTAATTTTGGAGAAGGTCCTATGAGGTGCTGAGAGAAGTTATATTCTTTTGTTTGGGGGTAAAAGGTTCTGTAGATATCTGTTAGATCAATTTGGTTAATAATGTCTCAGTTTCATTGTTTTTCTGTTTAGTTTCTGTTTTGATAACCTGTCCATTGGTAAAAGTGGTCTTATCACTCTTACCCACTATTATTGTGTTGGGTTCAATATATGATTTGAGCTTTAGAAATGTTTCTTTCATGAATGTAGGTGCCCCTGCACTTGAGGCATAGATATTCAGAATTGAGACATCATCTTGGTGGATTTTTCCTTTGAGTATGAAGTGTCCTGCCTCATCTCTTTTTGTTACTTTCGATTTAAAGTCTATTTTATTAGATACTAGCATGGCTACTCTATCTTGTTTCTTGTGTCTGTTTACTTAGAAAACCTTTTTCCAGTCCTTTACTCTGAGGCAATACCTATCTTTGTTGCTGAGGTGTGTTTCTTATGTGTAGCAGAATGATGGATACTGTTTATGTATCCAGTCTGTTAGCCTGTGTCATTTTATTGGGGAATTGAGTCCATTAACATTGAGAGATATTAATGACCAATGATTTTTAGTTCCCATTATTTTGGTATTGATGGTGATAGTATGTGTATATGCTTCTCTTATTTTGGTTTGCTGTGAGATGATTAATTTCTTGTGATTTCTTAGGTGTAGTTATTCTCCTTGTGTTGGAGTTTTCCTTCTAGTATTCTCTGTAGGGATGGATTAGTAGAAAGATAGTATTTAAATTTGGCTTTGTCATGGAAATATCTTGGTTTCTCCATCTATGGTGATTGAAAATTTCCCTGGGTATGGTAGTCTGGGCTGGCATCTGTGTTCTCCTAGGGTTTGCAAGACATCTGTCTAAGAGCTTCTGGCCTTTAGACTCTCTATTGAGACATCAGGATTAATTGAGACATCTAATCGATCTGTCTTTATGTGTTTCTTAGCCATTTTCCCTTGGGTTTTAATATTCTTTCTTCTGTACATTTAGATTATTATGTGGGAGGAATATTTTATTTTCTGGTCCAATCTATCTAATGTTCTATAAGCGTCTTATGAGTTTATAGCCACCTCTTTCTTTAGGATAGGGTAGTTTTCTTCTATGATTTTTGTCGAAGATATTTTCTGGCCCTTTGAACTGGGAATGCTCACCCTCTTCTATTCCTATTATTCTTAGGTTTGGTCTTTTCCTAGTGCCCTGAATTTGCTGGGTGTTTTGGGTTGGAAACATTTTACATTTGGTATTTTCTTTGTATTAATATCTTCCATGGTGTCTTCTATGCCTCAGATTCTCTCTCCCATCTCTTGTGTTCTGTTGGTGATTCTTGCATATGCAGTTCCTGTTCTTGTTCCTAGGTTTTCCATCTCCAGGGTTGCCTCTGTTTTTGTTTTTGTTTTTTTTTTTTTTTAATTGTTTCTATTTCTATTTTTTAGGTCTTGGGCTGTTTTATTTATTTCCTTCACTTGTTTAATTGTATTTTCCTGTATTTCTTTAAATGATTTATTTGTTTCCTTTTTAAGGGTTTCTACCTGTTTGATTGTGTTTTCCTGTGTTTCTTTAAGGGATTTATTTATATTCTCTTTAAAAGTCTCTTATCAGATAAGATTTAAAGTCATAGCATTGCTTTTTCAGATGTGTTAGGATGTCCAGGGCTTTCTGTAGTAGGGAAGCTAGATTCTGATAGTACTTCACACTGGCTTCTATTCACTATGTTCCTGCACTTGCCTTTTGCCAAAAGGTTGTTCTTGGTGTTGGCAAGTAGTAAGCCTCTTGGAGTGGTTGTCCTAGATAGCTCCAGGTCTCTCACAAAGCAAGCAGAGCTGTGGGCTGGGATATGGGATGCAGATCCTTGATTGCAGGTATGGGCTGGAAAGAAGATGGAGCTCCAGTAGGGCAGGGCAGAGCTTGTGGTTGCTGGGCTTGCTGGGCTTCCCTGGCATGTGGGGGGGAGGGTGTTGGAGCAGGATGTTTCACGAGTGTCTCTCAGATTAGAGTGGGTTTCCTCTTAAACATATATTATCATAGATGTAATTAAAGTTTGTGTATGACACAGATACATTCTCTCAAAGAATACTGTTTAGTTTGGAAAGCCATAAGAAATTAACCTATGCTGAGTGTTTAAAAACTAAT
Source organism: Montemys delectorum (assembly GCA_019843815.1). Lineage (NCBI taxonomy): Eukaryota > Metazoa > Chordata > Mammalia > Rodentia > Muridae > Montemys > Montemys delectorum. Next base: position 19,433 of record JADRCD010214946.1, read on the forward strand.
TGCATTTCCCACAGTTCTAGAGGCTGAAACTTCAAGCTCAGGATGTCAAATGGCCAAGTTGTCACTGTAAGAAACCCCTATCACATACATTTCCAATATGTCTATGTATGTGCATATTGTGGGGATAGAATGAAGAGGAAAACTCATTTAAAAGTGTGTGTGTGTGTGTGTGTGTGTGTGTGTGTGCAGGTATGCAGAGTTCAGAGGCCAACTTGTGGGAGTCAGTTCTCTTCTCTCACTGTGGATTCTAGGGATCAAACTCCTGTCATCATTCATGCATGGTGTCTTAGTCACTGTTGTATTGCTGTGAAGAGACACCAAGACGAAGGCAACTCTTATGAAAGAAAGCATTTAATTGGAGGCTTGCACACAGTTTCAGAGATTTAGTTCATTGTCATCATGGTAGGGAGCGTGGCAGTAAGTAGAGTGCTGAATTCATAGCTGAGGAAAGGAGGTAGGGAGAGAGGAGAGGGGTAGGGGTACTGACTTGAGCTTTTAGAACCTCAAAACCCACCCCTACTGAGACACTTCTTCCAACAAATGGTTCCACCCCCTGGTAACTAAGCATTCAGATATATGAGTCTATTGGGGCCATTCTTACTGAGCCCTCTTGCTGGCCCTATAATATCCTCACTTCAGGAAGTAAAATTTCAGCGTAAGAATTGGGTGGCAAGAAATGTTTTTTTTTTTTTAAAGATTCATTTATTATTATACATAAGTACACTGTAGCTGCCTTCAGACACACCAGAAGGGGATGTCAGGTCTCATTATGGGTGGTTGTGAGCCACCATGTGGTTGCTGGGATTTGAACTCGGACCTTCAGAAGAGCAGTCAGTGCTCTTACTCACTGAGCCATCTTACCAGCCCCAGAAATGTTAATATTCAAATGGCCTAAACCTGTTTGAGTTAAAATTTTATTATGAGGTTATACAGAATGACCATTTGGTGGCTCTGTGTTCCTCTTTAGTTAGCTGGCTACAGTGTTTGAGTTAGTCTATAAACAGGAGGGTGAAATTAAGTACAAAGATATCTCCAATGCATTCACCATGATCTGAAAACATCTGTGATTTCTATGATGGCAAAGTCAAAGAGACTAAGATATTTGCCAATATCCACACCGAAAGGAGCACCTGAATTTCAGTCGAATGTTACTGAAAACAGTTATGTAATGTTTTCCACCCAATCAAGTTCCAAAATCCTCTAAATTTGTCTAAGAACCCCAGGGTACGAGCTTCTTAAAGTAAACAGAAATTATGACCCTCACGTTCTGTACCTGGTATGACTACAGAAGTCTTATGACAGAATAAATATACATGGAAAGTGATCGAAGGGAAATTAATGGTTTGGTACATCACCTCAAATGATGTGAAAACAGAATCACAGTTCTGTGTCCTTCAGGATTCTTCCCTATAAATGTGGTGTTTATATTTAATGCTGCTCTAACAAATGGTGATAAGACAGCTCTTCTAGCTCTCTTGTTTCTGGGCATCTTTCCAACCTGGGATTTTCCTGCCTCATTGTTTATAATAGGAATAAATTGATCTCTTCATTTCTCATTTGCTGTTTCTAGTTCAAAGTCTTTTTTCCTCTTCGTTTTTGCATTCTCATCTACATTTTGGTATTGATTTCTTCTGAAATTCACTGCAAGATGAATTCATCTAGTTACCTATTGCTTGAGTAGCTGATTCTTTTTTAATATAATTCTTGGACCCAAAACATGTTACCAGGTTTTTCTCTTTTAAAGTGAGGGAGAATATGGAAACTGGAGAGAAGGTCTCTGCTATTAATACACTAGCCGAACGCTAAGTGTCTGGAAGCGGATAAGAATTAGAGCATAATAAAGTTGTACTTGTACAGCTGTCTAACACAGGCATCCAGGGAAGCTGTGGGGATTGTTGGTACCCTGCTTCACTGGCATGGTGGGTTTGGCCATCCCATAGCTGGTTGGGAATTTTGTTATAGTAAAAGGTATTTGCCACCAGGCCTGATGGCCAAAATTCAATCCCTGGGACCCACATGGTAGAAGAAAGAGCGACCTCTATATATGCGTTGGGGCAAGCTCGCAATACCACCATCCCTCTCCACTGCTACACACACACACACACACACACACACACACACACACACACACACTTTTTAGAAAGGTGTTCTTATTCCACAGACATTGCTCACTTGCTCAAAATACAACAGAAAACCAAAGCAATCACACCTTTGAGAGGTACAACTGCTATTCAATAACTGGTTTCACCCTTTCTCCTAAGGAAAGCAATTTTCTGTTAAGCGCTATTAAACACAGTAACCCCAGGAAACTGTATTCTCTCTAAGTGCTCTCCTCTCTTCTTCCTCTTCCATCTGCGAGCATACTCTCAGCTAATCATTACACAAGAATGCTACCTCAGGCCTTCACCCAAACTTCAACATGTCAGTTGGTAAATACTATCTCTCTTCCTTTCTGAAAAGCAATGTATGTATGTATGTATGTATGTATGTATGTATGTATGTATTTATATGTGTATGGGTGTTTTGCCTGCATGTATGTAAATGTGCCATGTCCATAACTGGTACCTGTGGAAGTCAGAAGAGGGCATCAGATCCTCTGGAAGTAGATTTGTGACTCTTAACTATAAGGTGATTGCCTGCAGAAGCATTATAAAAAAGTAATAATAAAAGTAAAACAATGACAACAAACCCAGAGTTCATGTCAGATATAGCAGTGCACTTCTTTAATCCTAGCCCTAGGGAGGCAGGTATTTCTATAAGTTCAAGGCCAGCGTGATCTATAAAATTAGGAAGGTTGAAGACTGTATTTATAATAAGCAGAAGTGGATAGAGAACTATATTTTCATATATTTTTATTAGACAGAAAACAAATTTGAGTTTTCACATTATATGACTAAAATAGATTCACAATGTCTGCTTGAAGTATATTCAAGAGGTAAATGTTTACTTCCAGAGAAGGTATTAGTGGAAACTAACTTTTCTAGCTCAAGTGTACTGGAACCATGAGAAATGCAGAGGTAGAAGTTTTGAAACCGATCCTACATTTAACTGGAATGCCCCCAAATTCCCCAACAGGTGATCTTTAGCCACTGCAAATTTATAACCTGAAGTCAGTGGACTGGTGTCTCAAGGCCAGTGGAGCACAGAATGATAAACCGGAGGAGCTAGCATCCTGTCTGTGACACGTCAGACTGTCATTGTTTCACAAACCAAGATTCTTTTTTCTTATAATTGTTCTGGGGAGTAATTTCTCTACATTAAAAACGTTTTAGAAGTCGCACGTTTTTTTTCCCACTTTAAAAATATCCAGGCAATTATTTAACTGAAGAAATACTAATAAGCTGGCGTTTTACCTGATCATTGCAGATCTGGTACACGTTGTATAACATGTTCCTACCCATTTATCTGCATTACTCATTTCTGTTACTGAATAATTGAAAGTTAGCCTCACATTTGAGCACTTACTACATTGTCTTCTCATACATTCTTAATATGGTATCACCATGAAGTTGATAATGTACCACCCGTAAGTTAGAAATAAATAATTAACCTGGGGTGCTGAATGCCGGTAATATGAGACATCATTCTCTTTCCTCCCTAAACACCGTGTTCCTGGCTCTGATCACTTAGGCCCATGGTTGGAGTTAGCTTAGCCTCTGATAAACACTCAATAAGCATTTTAGTAAAACTCCTTCTGGAAATAAATTGATTTTTATCACAAAAGAACAAGGGAAGATTTACAGACATATTTGTAGTACTTAACAAAAAAAATATTTCCAAGATATAGTTGTTATTGAAAACTGGGTGAAATCTTTTCAGGAAGTTTATACATCATAGGGTTCATATTGCATTCGCTAATTATATATGTCACTTACTGAGTCAGTCTATAAGATTTACTGAACACACACGGTAAGGTCATACTTACTAAGCCCAGAGAGGTGGCTCAATGGTTAAGAGCACCTGTTGCTATTGCAGAGACTGGTGCTGGGTTCCTAGCATCCACGTACTGGCTCACAACCATTCACAAAACTCAACCTCCTGATTCTCCCACCTCTACCCCTCATGTGTATTATCACACCAGGCCTAATTTTGAGTATTCTAACAAATGAAACAAATCTTTAAGTGTCTGTCTTTTCCATAGTGTCAAGCAGACTTTGTTTTTTAACCCTTATTGAAGGTAAAGCCAAAAACTCCCTGTATTCTCTTGAGGTGGTTGCCCTAACAAAACAAAGGTCATTTTCTTCTGTGTTCCTACACTTCTGTTTTCAAATTTCCTTATTATGAGAACCCAAGTCATATTTAATTAGAATCCCTCATACAACCTAGTTTATCTTAATTACTTTTAAAAGGCCTTACCTCAGGAGCATGAAAGATGGCATAATATGAGATATACATGTAATATCAGCAGTTGGCTTCTGAGTAGGCTGGGCTATATATTTAAATTCTATCAGAATTTCTATACAGAAAACACCACGTCCACACTCAGACTCTAAGATACTTAGTATCGGGACTTCAACATCAAAATTTTCAGAATGGTCAAAATAGTATCAGTATCAATCCTTTATATTGTTCTTATAATTTTGACTCTTATTAAGTTTATATTCTAAAAGAAAGAAAAAATACATACTTAAGTTATTTTTTTAAAAAGAGATAAGAAATAAAAGCATTCTCCCTCTTGTATTTGTTTGGAAAAATTGTGTGGTGCTGGCAATTTACTCATTGCTGTGAGCTATATTAAGAGAGGCTGGTGAAATAAATTGAGCCTCCATCTCCCAAATGTCCCACATAAAAAAATGTAGAATTCTTTGACTGAAATAAATGTTTTTCATTGACCCCCCCATTTAGTAAAGAAAACACATGTCTAAAATACATGTGTTATTTCATTCAAAAGTAACACAATTATATTATCTTTCAGTATACTCCTAAGTTACAAAGTGACTTTGGATGTGGCATATGTAAGGAAAACACTGGGCAGTTTTCCAGGACATTCCTTTTCTTTGTGCTAACTGCATTGATAGGCATGTTGTTTAAATGAACTTTTATTTTGTAACTAGAAAGGAGTTTAAAAGTAGAACAAACTGTACGTGGAAACTTGACATTCCTTTTCAACAAAAAACCATGATTGTTAGAAGATAACGTTATAGTATCTTGGGAAGAAAGAAGAGAACATTGTGTTAATTTGCAAATGCTTGATCCACACAATTCATCCGGTACAAAAAGCTTTATTTCAGTTTTATAAGATATGAACATCTATTACTTTTATCGACTTTATAAGATATGACTGTCTTACTGTGGTGCATACATACATACATATGTATACACACACAATTGGTAGGCTTTTTGTAGAAGCCCTTCACAGGTTGAAGAAGTTCTTGTATGTACATAGATTGAGTTTTCATCCTGAATAGATGTTGAATATTGTCAGATGTTTTTTCTACATCAATTGATAATAAACATATTTACTTCTTCCTTAGCCTTATGAATGCAGTAAATTCCCATGACTGAATTTTAAATTTTGAGCATGTCTCACTTGGTTCCGTGTATTTTTCTTTGGTTGGATCTTATTTACTAATAGCTTGCTGAGGAAATTACAGATTTGTAGGTGCAAGCTTAATAGAGAGAGAGGTTGGAAAAGAGGGAGAGAGGAAGGGAGGAAGGAAGCAAGAGAGCAAGGCAGTGAAGGAGCTAGAGAGGGAAAGAGCCAGAGCACTGGGCAGAGCGTTTGCATAGCAGGGCCCAGGAAACCGGACTGTATGGGGTGAGGCATGGGGAGGGAATGAACTGCTCAGTCCAGTTGGCACAACTAGATGTCTCCGTGTGTTGAGGACTTCTGTGTTTCCAAGAGATTGCAGTTGTTTCTTTAAACATTGGGAATAGTTCTGTTGTGAAGCATTCAATGCCTAGGTTTTTTTCCTAGAGAATTTTAAGCTGCCCACCCAATTTCTTTGGTTGTAGGAATGTTCAGGCTGCCTATTTCAATTTAAATGGATTTCAGTAACATATGCTTCCAAAAGGTTTACCAGATATGAGTACCCAGGATCGTTTCTAACACTCTCTTAGGAGCTTTAGTTGTAGGTTGGGTCTGTAGTGCTGGATTCCCTTCATTGCTTTTATTTTGCTTTGTTTTGTTCTTTTCACTTCTCAGACAGGTCTCCAGCAGCAGAAACTGGCCCTGAACTGGTGATCCTTCTGCTTCTCTGCCTCTCAGGTGTCAGGATTATTGGACCTACACTTCAGTTTCCCTCTTGTGTTTCTGATGTTGATATTTGTGTCCTTCTTGATTCTTACTGGGGGTGGGTGATTGAGTTTACTTATTTTTTTTTTAAACATTTAAAAATTTTTATTGGTTATTTTATTTATTTACATTTCAAATGTTATCCTCCTTTCCAGTTAAACCCCCTATCCTGCCCCACCACCATCCCCAGTCTCCCCTGCTTCTATGAGGGTGCTCTCCCACCTCACCACCCTAGTATTCCCCTACACTGGAGCATCAAGCCTTTACAGGACCAAGGGCCTCTCCTCCCACTGATGCCCGACAAGGTCATCCTCTGCTACATATGGAGCTGGAGTGCTGAGTCCCTCCATGTGTGCTCTTTGGCTGATGGTTTAGTCCCTGGGAGCTCTGGGGTGTCTGGTTGGTCAAGTTTACTTCTTTTTCCCTCTCCAAAGGATAGACTTTTTGCTTTACTAGCTCTCACTGCTATTTGGTTTCAAAACTCCATTTCTGCTCTAATCTCCACTATTTCCTTTCTTCTTGCTCTGGGTTTATTTTCTTCTTCCCTGGCTTGTTCCTAAATAGGAAGCTAACATTATTGATTTGAGACATTTTTTCCTTGATAACATAAATATTTGATGCTGTAAATATCCCAGGAAGTACTGCTTTAACTTTAAAGTTTGTTGTTTATTGGGTTTTCAGGCCATGTTTCACACATCATCAGTACATGCCCTCCTGGTTTGGAAGTATACTTTCGCTTTGAGTGTAATGTGGGGCTTCTTGATTGTGAAAAATAGCTTTTATAATGTCGAATTCATTATTTTATTACTGCCCCTAGATTTTTGAGGCATAATTATAACTCCTTCACAATATCAAGGTTAAAGAAGAATTCACCCATATTTTCTTCTAAGGTCCATAGTCATCTTGGAAGTTATTTTTGTGAATGATGTAAGATGGAAATGTAAGTCTATCCTCTTCCAAATAGCTACTTAGTTATCTCAGCCCATTTATTAGAAATCATCTGTATTTTACTACACTTATGTACTTATTTATTTATGTGTGTGTGTGTGTGTGTGTGTGTGTGTGTGTGTGTGTTAGAGGACAACTGTTGGTATTCTGTTTTCTTTCCATCATATGAGTTCCAGGTTCAAACTCAGGTCATAGAACTTGAAAGCAAGTGCTTTAAGCCACTGAGGCACATTATTCTTGGCCCTAAGAACTCATCTCTTATATATAAATGTATATACTGTATATGCAAGTGCCTGCACAAACTTAGGAGATCCACGTGTCTAGTACCAGCAGAGGCTGCGGAAGGGTGCTGGGTCCTATGAAACCAGTTACAAGCAGTTGCCAGTCATCTTATGGCTGCTAGAAAGAAATTAAACCTGGGTCTTCTGCAAGAGTAGCAAGTGCTCTTAACTGCTGAGATGTCTCTCCAGACTCAAAAATGCATCTTTAATTCAGTATTTTGTGATGCTGTGTTCATCACATCATGAATTTAAGTAGTTATTTGGATGTATTCTGGACATTATCTCCCGTATCATCGTTTCTCTACTCTTGTGTCTGTTCACTGCAGTTTCAATTACAGAGGATCTGTGTGTACTAGTTTGACATCTGGTAGGCTGAACTCCTCCTGTCAATTTTTTCTTTTTCAGTGTCTTCCTTGCTATTCTTACTTTTTTTTATTTTTCCTTCATGCATCAATACCAGCCTGTCTAATTATAATAGCTTATTGGTATATGTAACCATTCCATATTAAACTCTATTTTGTTAAGTTGAATCTCAAACTTAAGTTTAATGGATGTATTAACACCTTGCTTTTCAATTTATTTGTGTCCCTTATGAATCTAAGTGACCTATAGATTTGGACAATGCCCTCAATATATCATGAAAGCTGTTGATTTAGGTCAATGAAAAATAGCTCGGCTACTGTGCATGAGGACTTGGATTCTATTCCTAGTACTTCCTACTCACAAAACAAAAACAAACCAAAACAAAACACTTAGCCACAGAATTTACCAGCATGTAATACAGTAGAAGGCTGGAGAGATTTCTGCATCAATAAACTGCACATGTTTCTCCAGGCAACACCGACCTATGAACATGCTGGAAATGGATGGTTAATTACTCTCTAATCCAAGCTAGCATTCAAATTATGGTTCCCTACATGTTTCATAATCATGTCATGATCTACTGGTTTAATGTGGTTAGTGGGATCTAAGCCATTTTCATTTTCTACTCTAAATGCAAACATCAAAATTCCCTCTTTAAAAAATATGAAATCAAGAGTGTGGTAGCTGACCTAGTTAAATAGTACATAGTGTGCACGATGTCAGCTATTGTGTGTACGTGTGTGCGTATTGAAGATATAGGGTTCTTTTAAGAGTACATAGTATATGCTCAATGGACTTGGGGGTTTCCTTTCCCCCATTATGTTTATAACGTCTATTAATAGGAATCAAGGAAAACATTTGTGAGTATATTTTTTTGTTTTGGTTTGGTTTTTGGTTATTCAAGACAGGTTTTCTCTGTATAGCCCTGGCTGTCTTGGAACTCACTCTATAGACCAGGCTGGCCTTGAACTCAGAAATTCACCTGCCTCTGCCTCCCAAGTGCTAGGATTAAAGGTGTGTGCCACCATCGCCCGGCTCGGGAGTGTATGTTTTTAATATTTTGCCTAATAATTCACTTAGAGAGATTCTGCCTCCTGTTCCATAAATTCTAGGCTTTGCTAATGTTAAGATCTGACTCTAAGAGAAAATGCTTCCAGAAGATCAAACAATGCTTCTATTGAAATAAAATCTAAGTTTGCTACACTTCTATGTCTTGAAATCAGTTCAGAAGGAAGAACAAAAATAATCACTCAGTAGGCTGGTACACTGTTGTGATTAGCCGACTGGCACATGAGTTAGTTAGGGGAATACGGTAGCTGCTACAAGTGGAAGAAAGACCCTCTGGAACTCCTCGGATTGGCTGCCCTGACCCTTAGTAATGCCATGTGCTACAGTTTATGAAGAACACAACAACAACAACAACAACAACAACAACAACAACAACAGGCAGAGAAAGTTTTTTAAAAAGTAGAAAAACAAGGTGACTAACAGTTTAGACACTCCATTAATTGTCATTTCATTCTGCCAGGAGAGAGACTTGGAGCTCATATCTTCCACCAGATAATGGAAACATGGAAATTCATTCATAGCATCATGGCCAATTTCCAGAAACAAAGACAGTAGTAATCTTGCTTATTTTGTATACACACCTATTTGCATATGTTAATGATTTTTCTCCCCACCCCATTTATTATTACATACACACGTTTTAAAATGTAAGGTCAGCTGGGCAGTGGTGGTGCACGCCTTTAATCCCAACACTTGGGACCAGAGGCAGGCGGATTTCTGAGTTCGAGGCCAGCCTGGTCTACAGAATGAGTTCCAGGACAGCCAGGGCTACACAGAGAAACCCTGTCTCGAAAAACCAAAACAAAAAAAAAAAATACCAAGCAAATAAAATGTAAGGTCAGTTAGATTTTACATAAACATTTGGCTGGGTTCTGATGAAATGATAACGCAGTTTGTATGATAATCCTTGGAACTGTGTGTCTTCTCATGGTGGAACTGAGTGAGACCTTAGTTGGAATGATAGCCGCATCTCTTGGGAGGAAACTCGAGTTTTGTTGCTGTCTAGAGGAAGTCTGTGTATAGAGAAAGGTGCGGATGGAAGCTGAGAGGTCAAAGGTTGGGAGTGCTCTAGTCACTGTGTCTGACTCTTGAACGCTGCTTTCTTTGCCAGGCTTTCCAATACACCCCTGAATACTCAAACAGTTCCTAGGTGTCCATTGGGAACCTTGTCACTTTGGTTAACTGATGTGACCTTCTGGTGTACTATCCAATTAAAATACTTCGTTTGACCCTGGCAAAGGAGTGTTCCTCGCTATCCACCCCCAATGTTTTGGGCTCTTGAATGAAATACACACAGCCTTTAGATCTGGGTATGTCCAAAGCAGCTCAATGGCTGGGACACTTCCTAATCTCCATGGGGCTAGTCCTCCTCCCTCCGATATTCCCAAGTTATTACTACTAAAATCTATATTCCACCTTTGCTGCCCTGGACCCAGTCTGGCAGCCCTTCTGGGACTGCTCTTCCCTGGCTCCTACATGGCAGCTATGTTCTTTGTCCCACACTTTCTCAGGCGTGGAGTCTTTCCTCTCCTTCTCCTAGCATGGTGGATCTCCTTCTCTGCCCAGCCCAGAAATCCTAAAAGTCTCACCTCCGTCTGCCCTGCCCAGCCATTGGCTGCTGGCAACTTTATTTACCAATCAGAACCAATGGGGGCAAGGTCCCTCAGTGTCTTTCATGCTGACTTGTCGATTCACTCACAAACAATTTGGGAACCCAAATTAACATACTCTAAGCACTCACCAGGCCAACCCCACTATAACCCTGAAATGCAAAGGCAACAAGAAGTTACTTTGCTTTCAGATTCCATTCCTTAGGTATCATTACCCACTTATCAGCCAGCTATGCAGTGTGCTCCGGTTACGTACCGAGGTCATGGGCACTTCAGCAGGGACACAACACACCTGGCCTGTCCACCTTCTGCAAAGGTGGGGCCACCTGAACAAACTGATGCCAGCCACCTTCCCCACTGGTTTACTGTGGATACCCTGTCGGCTGCTTTTGCCTCGAGGTAGGCATCAGCCCTGGACAGATAACCAGTTCCTTTCATCTTAGCCAGTCTGTGTTTCCATGGAGTGGAACAGGAAGGGGGTGGCTGCTGTTTTACACTGGATGGATTTTTGTTGGTTTTTAAATGGGGTCTCTCTGTTATGTAGCCCTGGATGTCCTAGAACTCCCTACGTAGACGAGCTGGCCCTGAACTGCCTTTGCTTCCTGAGTACTGAGTGTGTTCTACCATGCCTGACTTACAAATGACACATTTGGATTCCTCTAAAACTCCAACTCCTCCATGTTGACTGAAGGCCACTTCTGCTGTCAAACAATTTCTCATATTGAGCTTTTCCTGCTCAAATGATTGGCAAAGTTCTGTTACTTACACCATTGAATCCTGATACATACATTCTGTCTCAGTCAGAATTGCATTGCTGTCATAAGACCAAGAACGAGTAATTTATTAACAATAGAAGTGTGTGTTTCACATATCAGAAAGTTAGGACACCTAAGAGCAGAGCAGTAGCAATATGAGTGTCTGGCAAGGGCCCTTCCCTCATAGACCTGACTGTCTAGCTGTCCACACATGGTGGCTGGGCAAGGTGACACAAAGGCAAAGGATTCCCTTATACCTCTTCCATGGGGCTATACTCCCATTAACCAACCCCCAAAGACTCCTCCTTTAATACACTAGACACTAAACTTTAAAATACGTGCTACAGAAGACATTCTGATCCGCGCACCCTGTGAAAAAGAAGCCATATTCTTTTTTTTTCTTTTTTTTTTTTTATTGGATATTTTCTTTATTTACATTTCAAATGTTTTCCCCTTTCCAGGTCTCCCCTTCAGAAACCCCTTATCGAGTCCCCCCTCCCTCTGCCTCTATGAGGGTGCTTCCCCACCCACTCACCCACCCCATCTTGCTGCCCTGGAATTTCCCTACACTGGGACATTAAACATCTTCTGACCCAAGGGCCGCTCCTCCAACTGATGTCCAACAAGGCCATCCTCTGCCACATATGTGGTTGGAGCCATGGGCCCCTCCACGTGTATTCTTTGGTTGGTGGTCCAGTCCCAGGAGCTCTGGGGAGTCTGGCCTGTTGACAGTGTTAGGAAGCCATATTCTTTTGTTTTTGTTTTTGTTTTGTTTTGTTTTGGTTTGGTTTGGTTTGGTTTTGGTTTTTTGAGACAGGGTTTCTCTGTGTAGCCCTGGTTGTCCTGGAACTCACTCTGTAGACCAGGCTGGCCTCGAACTCAGAAATCTGCCTGCCTCTGGTCCCAAGTGTTGGGATTAAAGGCATATGCCACCGCTGCCCAGCAGAAGCCATATTCTTATCAAGCAGGTTGCCTTCTGCTGAATGTGTTAGGACGGGATCAGGTTGCATTTCAGTTTGCAATGTGCCTCCTGTTCTCTTAGCTCCTGTGCTCAAAGAGAAGAGGGCACGCTGGGGAGGGAGCCCAATCTCTTCTATCATGAAGTACACATCAGGAACCATCGTAGCTGAAGTTGTGAGGTGGTTTTGAGAAGCACTGCTGTACAGGACGGCCTTAGATGTAATGTAATGGCTGGGGTGAAAATTCATGACGGGGGTACAAGTGAATCAGCCACAGCTCACAAGGTTTCTCTTTCATGTCTTTTATTTTCAGAACTATAAAAGAGTTCATTGTAATTCCTGGTAGTTAGGAAAATGGCATTCTTTTCTATTACTGTTGTTTTTTGTTTTTGACAAAAATGTTTGTGTTTGATCTCTGAGGTCTAAATACAACATAAAGACTTTAGCGCATGCTCTCTGTCTCTCTGTCTCTCTCTCTCTCCCTCCCTCCCTCTGTCTCTGAAAGAATCTTTTGACCTAGAATAATCGAGGTAGAGTCCAGCCCTCAGAGTTATTCTGAAGCTGTAGCTGATATTTGAGAAAGATACTCTCCTACTGTGGCATGTATCAGAATCAGACTCTCCCAGGGGTCCTGGGAGAGCTGGATCTCAGGCCCTAAGTGTGCAGCTCGTTCGGGTAAGCAAGGCAAGAGAGTTTGCACTGCTAGCACATTGTTAAGTGATGTTTGTCTGGGGAACCGTAGTTCAAGAATCAGTGTTTTAGAAAACAGTTCCCAGTATGCTCTCCCTCCAGACGGTTTTTGTACATTATTACTACTACTTTTGTGATATCCGTTACTCTTTGCTGTGGCCCAGTACCTCAGAATAAATGTATGGAAGGATTTACCTTGATCTTTGGTTTGAGGGCATACAGACCATCACCGTTGGGAGAGGTATGGCAGAATTCATGGCATCCGGAGCCTGGGGCTAAGACTCTTCACAGCCTAATGGACCAGGATACAGAGTTCAAATAGGGAGAGGGACCTAGCTAGCTATACACCTTGTCTTAGTCAGGGTTTCTATTCCTGCACAAACATCATGACCAAGAAGCAAGTTGGGGAGGAAAGGGTTTATTCAGCTTACACTTCCACATGGCTGTTGATCACCAGAGGAAGTCAGGACTGGAACTCCAGCAGGTCAGGAAGCAGGAGCTGCCACAGAGGCCATGGAGAGATGTTCCTTACTGGTTTGCTTCCCCTGGCTTGCTCAGCTTGCTCTCTTATAGAACCCAAGACTTCCAGCCCAGGGATAGCACCACCCACAAGGGGCCCTGCCCCCTTGATCACTAATTGAGAAAATGCCCCACAGCTGGATCTCATGAAGGTACTTCCCCAACTGAAGCTCCTTTCTCTGTGATAACTCCAACCTGTGTCATGTTGACACACAAACCCACCCAGTGCACACCTCAAGGCCTGGTCCCAAGTCAGCTGAGGCCACCCCACTGAAGTTTCTATTTTCTGTTGTCAGTTTAGGTAATTCATTTTCTACTATGTTGGAAACTTCACACACTCTTTTCTTTTTGCTGTAACATGCTTTAGTATCTGCTTCAATTCCTGGAGTCATGATAGGCTTCATTCTAGCCCTTTAACCAGTGAATGGCTGTCTCCTCCTTCTCCATTCATTTGAGGTACTCAGACACACCAACTACTGCCAAGAATGAATGGTAAAACCATAAGATTTGGACTTGTGTGTTCAGGGGATTTCAGTTCTAAAAGCTGATATGTGTCACACACACACACACACACACACACACACGCATTGGTGTTTTGCCTGCATGTAGGACAGTGAAGGTGCCAGATTCCCTAGAATTGAAGTTCCAGATAGTTGTGAGCTCCCATGTGGTGCTGGGAATTGAACCCAGGTCCTTTGGGACAGCAGCCAGTGTTCTTAACTGCTGAGTCAATGCTCTAGACCACTGCATTATATTTAATTATAACAGTTTCAAACTATAGCAATAAAATGAAAAGAGAAGCAAACATACTATAATTGAGATTATTTATTTTTCAATTACTTACCACTGCAGAGTTATGCAGATTGTATGCTTCAGGTTAGTGTGCATTGGCATCCTTCTCAGTCCAGAGAGAGAACCGGATGTAGAGCAATGAATAAACAGATTGGCATACACAGGGCCCTGAGGGTTGCAGTTCTTCACATTACTCTAGACAGTTGCTGATAACATTATTGGGGAAATATTATATTCACTGCCTCATAGGATATAAGATACTCTTGCTCTGTTTTTGTTTTTTTCCCCCCAAATGGAAAAACAATTCTGGTTGGGAAATAGAACAAAGAGATGCATAACAAATTTATTGATTTTTTTTTTTTTAAAAAAAACCAATTATAGCTTGTGTTCAAGTAAAAAGAGTCTACGAGAGAAATTACAAAATAAATAAAGTAGACTTAATGACTGCCCTGTAAGAGGTCATAAGAAGGAGAGAGCATGAGTCAAATCCATCTCAGAAGGCCTGAAAACGGAGGCAGTTCTCTAGAACTCAGTGGTGCAGTAGAGATGGGAGTGGAGAGCTGTCACCAGTAACCAAGCATACATCCAGCCACAACTCGGTCTGCAGTGACTCTTCCACCAGAGGGGGTGGCTCAGCCAATAAAGAGACAGATGTAGGGTGGGTGAGATGGCTCAGTGGTTAAGAGCACCGACTGCTCTTCCAGAGGTCATGAGTTCAAATCCCAGCAACCACATGGTGGCTCACAACCATCCTGAATAAGATCTGATGCCCTCTCCTGGTATGTCTCAGGACAGCTACAGTGTACTTACATATAATAATAAATAAACCTTTAAAAAGAGAGAGAGAGAGAGAGAGAGAGAGAGAGAGAGAGAGAGAGAGAGA
>JADRCD010214947.1:0-24011 GCA_019843815.1 Montemys delectorum
CGGCGCCGGCGCCCGGACCGCCAGGTCAGTCTCCACCGCGCCGCTCGGGCGGGGGCGCGCAGGGGGCCGTCGGCGGGGGCGCCGCCTCGGGGCCGCGCAGGCGGGGACACGCGCCGGTCTGTGTGTTTGCTCCCGGCGGGGGCCGCGCCCCGCTGCAGCCCCTGCGTGAACACGGCCGGTGACTGCCACGTGCAGGGCCGGAGCCGCAGGGAGGCCAGGCGTGGGGACTCAGCTAGCTGTTTTCTCGGTGTGGCGACCAGACCTGATGGGTGAAAAGGGTGACTCTGCTCCCGTTTCTAGGGGTTCGGAAGATCCCCTCAACATCTGCCCGGTTTTCATCTTCCCCAAGATCCCTATCTAGGATCTTGCCTCAATTTTCTTCTCTGCATAGCTTGGGGCATAGGACCCCATAGCCTTTCTTGCCTCCTGCATGAATGTCAGTGGGTCACCTTTGAAGGCTGGGCACTAAGTCTTGGGCCCCTAGGGAACCGAGTCCTGGCTTAGGCATCCTGGCTCAGGCCAGATGGGACAGCACTTCACTGTCCATGGGTCCTGCTGTAGCTTGTCCACATGCAGCCGGCTTAAGCAGGCGACTCCTAATGGGCCTACGGTCTCCTGGTAGGAAGCTGCAGGCATGATTGGACTGGATGCCATGCTTAGCCCCAAGGCAGGCAGAGTGACCATCCCTCTGACCCTATCAGTGAGGGACAGAGTGGATTCCAGGCCGGTTGTCAACAGTGTGCTGTGTCCCATGGGTAAGTGGTGTACCTCTCTACTTGCATGTTCTGGAGGAAGCTGCCCAGAGTCTTGGTGCTGAGGGAGTGCACTATGGACTCCTTGGGTGGTGTCTATGGCCTCAAATCCTCCCACAAGGCTATTAACCCCATTCCCAGATTATACTGGTACTGAAGAAGTGGAGTCAGGTCTAGCCCTTAAGGTCTAGCCTTGTTCTACCTGCAATGAGGAGAGGGTAGACGACACATGAAGTCTCTGGCCTGCTCAGAGGCAGGCTGTGGGACCCCTATCCTTGTATTCTTCCTGTGGGCCTAAGGATGGGATGCCGTGGGAATGTTCCCAAATGTCCCTTTGAGAAGGAACTGGCCAGCCCCAGATATCTATCGGGTCTCTTCTCTTGGCCTAGCCTGGTACTTCACTTGGAGGTGCTGGTGGCAAGACTAGGACCTTGGTGGCTGATGGATAGGGGAGGGTAAGTAGCCTGGGCAGATGGTTATTACAGATGTTGAGGTAGGAGCCCACCAGGACCTCTTTCCCACCAACTGGGGAGGACTTTCCTCACTGTGTCCTGTCAGCATAGAACTTGGCTAAGGGTGGCTAGCCCGTGTAGTTGGTCTGGCAGAAGGGGAGCTGAAGGAGGGCCTCTTCCTCAGACTGGCAAGCGACTCGGATGGTGGCGGGCAGAAAATGACAGGAGGACCTCTGTCGGGGGAAGCTGGCTCTCACTGATTTGCGCTCTTGGCTAGTTCCTGGTGTAAGGGCTGCCAAGTTGCGTGCCTGAACTCCCTGCTGTAGTGTTGGGATACAGCGAACAGAGCTGGCCTTAGGGGTGGCACAAGTCTCTGATGCCCAGTGGTGACTGTGGTGTTCCAGGAGGCACCTTGCCAGGAGGGTGCAGTGGTACCCATTGCATCTGTCCAGGGGCAGAGCCAGGAGCTGTTGGGACTGGAGCTGACAGAGCACTGATCATTTCCCCAAGCCTCTGGCCTCGCTTTGCTCCCAAAGCACTGAGCCTGACAGCTTTGTGTGCAGTGGTTCTCAGTTATGGCGGGCCGTGTGCAACTCCTGTCTGCGCTGTCCTATAAGAAGTTTCCCAGCCCACCCACCTCCATCCTAGCCACCCTGACTATCTCTGCTCCTTCCGGCCCTTATACATTCCCTCCCCACAGTGGTTTCTTCAGCATCTACATGTGTGCCTGTGTGAGACTGGGTTCAGCCTACCAGAGCTGGCTTCTTTCTCTTTCCTTTTTCCTATAAAGGGTTTCTCTGTGTAGCCCTGGCTGTCCTGAAACTCACTCTATAGACCAGGCTGGCTTCAAATTCATAGATCCACCTGCCTAGGCATGCACCATCACTGCCTGGCTTGGCTTCCTAGTTTGTTTTTATTTCTTTCTTTCTTTCCTTTTCTTTTTTCTTTCTTTCTTTCAAAACAGGGTTTCCCTGTATAGCCCAGGCTATCCTGGAACTCACTCTGTAGACCAGGCTGGCCTCGAACTCAGAAATCCGCCTGCCTCTGCCTCCCGAGTGCTGGGATTAAAGGCGTGCGCCACCACTGCCCGGCGGCTTCCTAGTTTCTGATTAATCCAGTCCTGGTTTTGTCTCCTGTAAAATCGGGGTGTTATATGTTTCCGGGGAAGATGGGTATTAAGGATCAATTCATAGAGGACATATGTGGCATTGTTATTCATGTGCCAACCAGTAGGGGCTCTAGGATCAAGAGAGTTGCATTTGGGATAGGGCTGTAGTGTGCTGTGGACTAGGCTGGTCTTAGCTTGGCTGTATAAATGGAAAGAGCCTGTCTTGTATCCTCCAAATGGACAGGCTGCAGGGTGTGGAGCACAGAGGGGACTGCTGAGGGCCCTGGGGCCACCAACAATGCAGCTCTAAGCCATGCTATATTATAGTGAATAAGGTAATGAAGCACAGTTGAGGGACTAAGAGAGAAGATGGGGCTGTGGGGTTCTGAAGGCTCCATAGGAGTTCACCTGGTAGAGGTTGTGTGTATCCTATCAAGGGGTGCCTCAGGCCAGCACTCCTGAATCTCACCATCATCATTTTGAGCTGGGCCAAAGCTGTTGGACGAGAGACAGACAGTTCAGTCAAGAAGCAGGCTGCTAGCCAAGTGACGTTGGTGGCCCTGAGGGGGTCTCTGATGTCGTCATAATGACAGAACTATGACTCAGGAGCTTGGCTGGCCACCTGGTGTCCATGTAATATGGAGCTCAGCCTGGGAGCATTAGCACCCAGGTCTTTTTTCTAGAACTCTTGAAAGGGACACTAGGGTGACATTGTGAACACAGTTGTCTTCCTTGGGACACCCTTCTTTCCACCATTTGTACTGTGCCCCTTTCCCCCATGACCACTTGCTTGTTTCCCACAAGAAGTCCTGGTGCCTCCCAGATGTGTCCCAGATGTGGTCTGCCGGAAGAGTCAGAATGATGCTGCGTGTTCTTTCCTGCAGACCACACACCATCCTGCTTGGCTGTTATAGATCCTTTTTGTCCTGCTCAGAGCGGGCAGACTACTCTGGTGTGGAAGCTCCATCCTCCGCACAGCCAGGTGCCGGGGAAGGGACCATTAAAGGTGGGGGCTCTTTCGTAGTGTCTGCCAACGTTAGTGGTGGCCACAAGGGCCTTTGGAAATCATTCTCCGGGCTTTCACCCAGGTTGTGAAATTATCTTTCAGTCCTACAGCTGTGCTGGACCTAGAGATACAGGAATGGTCACCTGGGACACCCTGTTGGTTGAGGACAGCTTTGGCCTAGGGCTGGAGCCTGGGCCCCGCTTTCTTTGGGTGGGTTAGTGCAAGGGTATGGGCTCCCATTGTTTGAGTGGGGACCTCAGGAGCAGGCAGCTTCAAGGTTACCAGGTGTGAACAGTTGAATTCCCAGCAGCCGGTCTGGTTCTCCTTGCCCACAGCCCTAGCAGGGTATGGTTGCCCACAGTGTGGCTGGCTGTCCCTGGTGTGCTGGTGCACCTATGAGGAGGGGAAAGGTCACAGATGCTAGAGTATGGTCAGCAGGGTTGGGTCACAGGTGGTGGGGCAGGGGACCCTAGTTTGGCTGGACCAGGTTAGGCATAATCTTCAGTGTCTCTTCAGCAACTGTTGTTGTTACAGCAACTGTGCAGCTGATGGGTTGAACCAGGGGCCTGACTCTTGCCTCGAGAGTTCTGAGGATCTAGCAGACAGACGCAGGTGCGCAGGTGCGGAGTCAGGTGTTTACTGGGTGAGCCTGATGCCCAGCGGTGGGCTGATTCTGAGCTCTGCCTTTCCCTCTCTGCTATTGTTTACAGGGTAGTTCCTGTCACTTGCCCCAGGGACAGCATGAATGTTTGGGGCCACTGTCATCTGGGGAGGTAGGCATGAGAGCCTACTTTACCAAGAAGTTCTGAGCCAGGCGGTGGTGGTACACGCCTTTAATCCCAGCACTTGGGAGCCAGAGACAGGCAGATTTCTGAGTTGGAGGCTAGCCTGGTCTACAGAGTGAGTTCCAGGACAGCCAGTGCTACACAGAGAAACCCCGTCTTAAAAACAAACAAGCAAACAAACAAACAAAAAACAAAAACAAACAAAAAAGACAATGTTAGCCGGAGTATATGGAATGTCTACAGGGTGTCGGACACTTGACACTGTCCTGGGTGGTGTCTCTCAGAAGGACCCATCCCCCACAGAGCCTGAGGTGTGGCTCAGCAAGACTGTCATATCCTGAGGTCAAAAGGCTCTTGGCAGTGATGGCTTTTGGAACCCATGACCCGGATCTCTGGAGGGATAGGGCTGGAGGTGTTGGTGTAGGTGAAGCGAGGCTCAGGGTGGGCATTTCGGAAGGGGGATCTTACCTCCAGGCCCAAGCATCACAGTGGGGGTGACCTGTCCAGTCTTTCTAGATTGCTGTTTACTCTTCTGAAGGAAGTGACCTTTTTTTTTTTTCCCTGCACAGTGGCAGTATCATAGCCAGTGAGATCTATCCAAGGCATGATTATTGCTAGTTGAAAACTGAGGGCAGCGGCCTTTGGAGGTTCTAGAGCTAGACATTGCTGTCCTCTGCTACTGGGGCCAGAAGGAGTCTAGGAAAGGGTATTCCAGAAGTCAGCCCCTCCTGCTGTCCTGCCCTGCCCTTTGTCCCGTCTCTGCTCGGTTCCCACCCTTGTAGCTCACTGCTCCTGCTGCCCCTGCTGCCCCTGCTTCCCCTGTGTAGTCTATACAGACTGAGTAGAGAGGGAGGAGGTCTGCCTGGGCATGTTGGGCTGGAGCCCCTGGACAGGGCCGGGTCGAGACAGGCAGAGGCAACTGGGTCTTGGCTGAGTGGGCCAGTGATCAGGGTCTGGAAGGTGCAGGAAGGGCCCAGGTTCCTAGTGGGTGGCCTTCAGGTAAGATCAATGTAATGGTCCCTGTACTTGCCCTGGAGATCCAAGGCTGGCCCAGACCCGTGACTGTGGATCAGGGAGCATCCCTGGTTGATCATATGGTTTGAGATGCATATTCCCCAGGAGCCTGACATTCTACTATGGGGGTGGGGTGAGAGCATCAGGTAGGGGGTTGGTTTCCCTGGACCTCAGAGTGCTATTTTCTTCTCGGAATCAGCAAGAGCTGCAGAGTACCCTAGCAGAGGTGAGGGGCTGGAGCCCAGTATGTGATTATCTAGGTCATTGGGAGCGAGGCATCTGGAGGAAGGTTCAAATGAATACAAGACTGATATGCTGGCCTAAGTCTAACCTAGGAAATCAGAATAAAGGTCTTGCTAGTCAGCCCGCCTCAGCCTCCTTGCCCTCGGGTCTGAGTGGCGTGAGGGATAGCCTCTTACTTTTTTTTTTTTTTAAGATTTATTTATTATTATATGTAAGTACACTATAGCTGTCTTCAGATGCACCAGAAGAGGATGGTTGTGAGCCACCATGTGGTTGCTGGGATTTGAACTCAGGACCTTCTGAAGAGCAGTCAGTGCTCTTAACCACTGAGCCATCCCACCAGCCCTAGGGCGCTCCTTTTATGCCTCAGTTTCCCCTCCGTAGTATCTTGTAGAGCTTCTTATCTTCTGTATTTCTTTCCCCTCCTTGGATCTGTGGGATCCTGTGGAAGCCCGTTCCCAAGGCCTTGGTTCACCAGACACACCCAAAGCCGGGGCTGGCCCAAAAGGAGGAGGTAGATAGATCAACTGCAGCAGACAGGCCTGGCCTGTCCCCTCCCCATGGGACTAGGGCTCCCATTGCGCGCGGCCTGAGCCTTCCTGTGACTCAGGATTCCCGGAAGCAGTTCAGCCGTGTTTGGAGGGTGCCCTGTCCCACCCAGGATATTGCCCTCCTGCCCCATCCATCATGGCTTCTGCATTGGCCCAGTGTCACTTGCTGGTCCCTGCTGCCTGTGCCCCAGAGAGGATGCTGCTTCTTCCTGGCAGCCCTTTCTGGCAATGCCCACTGGCCCTGAAACTCTGCCAAGGCAAGCAGTTCCCTCTAATCTCCCAGTTAGGGCAGCAATGAGGCCCCTCCTCCGGGGTCAGCTTTCCTCTGGCTGGCTGCCCAGAGGCCCAACATATGCTGGGAATGGTGTTGCAGAGCTTAGAGGTGCCTAGGACTCCCAGGGGTCCCTCTGTGGTGATCTCCCTGCCTCTTCCATCCAGCCTTAGGGAACATAGACATGGCCCTGGATATACGACCTTGGATGGACCCCATCCCGTAGACTGGTGGCGTATCATACAGAGCTGGATGGCTGACTCCTGGCTACCTGAGATGAGCTGCTGCACCTGAACTGGATGTTAGTGGGCTCGCCCCGAACGCTGATTTCTCTCAGGCCTGTGACCTGTGGAGGTGTTGCCCGTTGGTGCCTTGATTTCCCTTTCTGTCAGGTGATGCTCTTGGGGCTGGTGTGGACCTGTAGCGGCTTCAGAGCTCACATAGACAAGTGCAACAGTTAAACACCATTCACTGGTCAGCTTATAGATTTGGCCACGTATGTCGCAAATGGCCTAGGGGAGAGCTTCCTGGCATGCTGGCCTTCCCCTTCATGCTCGGCTCTACAGGAACAGGATGCCAACATCACACTTGGACTTTCCCATGGCCTTGACTCTGGGCTTCTCATCTCTGGGTCTTGAAGGGTTGTTTATTGCCTGCCTCCCTACCCCCCATTTATAATGGAAGTTCTGGACAGCTAGGGACGTGCATTAGGGCACTATGTGAATCTTTTCGTCCCGTCTGCTGGCCCTGATCCCACATCACCCCATTGCCACTGTCCTGGCTGCTGTATGAGGGATGAGGACAGAGACTATTGGCTTTGTTCTGCCTCCCAGGCTCTCTGGAAGCTGTCCTGGTCTGCATTAGCTTCATGGGAATAGAAAAGTAGAAAGGGCCTGGTCCTGTACTGGAGGGACTCACTCTCTCTCTCTCTCTCTCTCTCTCTCTCTCTCTCTCTCTCTCTCTCTCTCTCTCACACACACACACACACACACACACACACACACACACACACGGAGCAGGATTACAGGGGAGCATGCAGCTCTGCATCCTAGAGGATGTGTTGCAGGAAGGGGATTCTCCTCTTGCCTGGGTAGTCAGGTGGGCTTCTAGGAGGTGGTAGCAAATGGTATGGAGAGAGGGGCTAGTGGGGTGCAGCCCACATCACCTGGGCAGGCCTTTTGGGTTGGTGGTAGGCATTGGTCCAGGGTACCTCTTTAATTCTCAAGGTAACCTGGGGGTGGCTGCTCTTTACTACTCCCTCTCCCCTACAACACACACACTTCTCAGGCGGGAAGCTGCTGTCTGTGGCTGGTCTCCCGCAGGTGGCACCGCCGGGAAGGGCAAAGTGGAAGGCAGGCTGTTATGCCCTTGCTGAGTGCCCTGACCCAGCTCTCTTGGTCCCTTTGTTTGTGATGAGCCAGAGAAGGCAGCCCCCAGGTGTGTGTGGGAGGAACCCAGCACAGCTGTGGCTTCCAGTTCCCTCAGTGACAGAGAGGTAGGTGATTAGCTCATAGGAGGCCCTGCTGCTGACGTCTGCTGTTGTTTGACTGTGAAGGCCTCAGTTTCCTCCCCTGTCAGTGGGTGTGAAGTCTCTGTTTAGGGACTTTGGGAGTCCTCTGCTAATGTAAGGCCGGCCTTCCTGCTCCTCTGCCCCTTTGTCTCCTCCTACTAGCTGTAGTTCCCACGACTGGCCAGTGCAGGAAGCCATCTGGAGGGCTTATTTACCCTCCCTTAGCCTCCCTGGCAGGAAGTCACCGGAAGGGCTGTCCCCAGGGGCCCCTTCAGGCCTGTGAGGACAGCCAGCGGCTTGGGGGTCTGTGCTGTGGAGTCCCCCAGTGGAGCAAGGGGGCAGGGAGCCAGGAGAACAGAGCTAGGCAGGACTGGGAGCCGGGTATGTGGCTGGAGTAGGGTTAAGACATCCAGGAGCCATCTGTCTGTCCAGGCTCCATCCACTCCTCCCCCACCCAGAGGAGGCTCAATAGCCCTGATCATAAGACTCACTTGGGGCTCCATCCCAGGGTGGTCTGTGTGATGTGTGTGGAATCTTGGGAACAGGAGGGGACACACATTGCATAGACCACCAGGTGGAGGCTGCATGGAGAAGTGATCTCAGGGCAGGAAGCTGAAGAGGTACAGGAAGAGGATGTGGCCTTGGGAGGGGAGGGGCCCCTGGGAGTGGAAAGTTGACTTCTCAGACGCAGGGCTGGGGGCAGAGGAGAGAGAAGCTGACAGATCACAGGACACAAATGGTACCAGTGGTTTGGGCCCTTCAGCTCCCTCTAGGCCCCCTCTGCAGGCCTCTGGCCCATTCATTCCCAAGAAGGCCTCTCAGAACTCCATATCAGCTCACTAGACTGGCTGTTTAGGCCTAGGGACCTGGGCCTTCTGCCTTACAGGCCAACATGTCCAGCTGCCCAGGCATTTGTGGCAGCTCCACTGTCTATTGGCTGGTCTAAGTGTGATTGACAGGGCCTGGGGACTGTTCCCACGGACACTGCCAGCTGGGCCTGCCCTGCCCCAGGAGGGACCTCCAACCCTGTGGGACCTGTGGCCTGGGTTCTTGGCAGCCTTGTGTCTGTCCTGGCTTCTCGTCTGCCTTGGGGAGTTGGGTGGGCCCTGGGGTCACACAGCCCTGTCCCAGCTATGGGTGGGTCAAGGTATAGCCTCCTCATCCTCAGTTTCTCCCCTCCCCCTCCTCCCTTCTCTGGACACTGTGGCTGTATGACCCTGTGCAAACCCCTAGATGTGCTGGGGTTTCCCAGACAAAGGCTCTCCAAGTCTCTGCCCTGTGCTGAAGGCAGTGACCATGAGAACCAGTCTGAGGTGGGAACAGAGGCTGTCTCTGGGCACCAGTGGTGGCCATTGGTTATCCACAGGAGGGCCACTGGCAGGTCCAAAGCATTTGCTGTGTACACTGAGGACATTCTGTCCTGTGATCCAGCTTCACACAGTCCTGGGCTGAGAGGACCCCCACCTCAGAGGCTGTGCGAGGGTCGGAAGATGATTGGCCGTCTCTTTGAGGCCAGACCTTCAGAGTGGGGTCAGCCTTGGCTCAGCCCAATAATCTTGCCTTCCCACGAGATACCGAGTGAATCTGAGACATTGCGGAAGTCCCAGAGGAATGGGCTGAAGTATTTAAACCCCAGTCAACCCCAAGTGTGGCCAAGGAGCGTGGGCATCAAATACTGTGGGCCAGGTATTGGCCTCTGGGCTAAGAGTCCGGAGCCCGGGGTAAGGCTGACCACACGGTACTCTGGCTGGCCGGCCGGCCGGCTGAGGCAGGGCCCCCTTAGCTATGACGCTTTCCTAGGCCTAGTACACCCCGCTGATACCAGGAAGTCTTCCCTCTGCTCCTCCCTTGGCCTGCCAAGAAGAGGGCATTCGGATGGACGGAGTCAGGCTAATTTGGGATCCTAGGCATGTGTTCAAGGCTGGGAGGCAATACCCAGAGAGTCCACAGGATATGCCACAGGGGCCTGAGGAGCATGGGAGCAGAAGGATGGGGCCTGGTCCTCAAAGGTCCTAGAGGCAGCAGTGGAGACCATCAGGCCATACAGGCCAGGGTGGTCTGGAGTGTGTGCGTGGCTCCTGGCCAACAGCTCAGCAGGTCTGTGACCAGCATCTCCTAGAGAGTCCAGAGACATCATTCAGGGAGGTCTTTGCCAGGGTGGGGCTACATCCTTAAGGATCCTAGAGGGCCTCCAGAGGGAGCCAGCCAGAATAGACATGCACGAGAAGCCCACCTGCCCTGTGCCCTTCACCTCCCCTTTACGGTGTAGCAACATGCTGTGTTCAGAAGTACTGGTTAGTGTTCATCTGCCACCAACCCCCACTGAGCACTGGCCAGACTGAAAAGTCACTGAGCAATAAGAGAAAGTACCAGGAACCCTCTTCTCTAAGCTTTAGGAACTAGCATGAGCCATAGCTGCTGTGTACAGCTCATACAGGGGAAGAACAGGTCTCTAGCAGTTAGGGAAGGGTGAGTTGAGGGCCTGGGAAACCTGTATGGTCCCTGCTGCTGCCCTAGGCTGGGGATGCAGGCTTGTGTGAGTCCCCTGAGCCCCCTAGCTGCATGCAGACCCTGGATAGCTCGTTCCTGGGCACTCAGCTTCCTTGCTTTGTGCTCCCGGACAGAGATGATGCTGGTTCTTTCTTGGCATGTGCTACTTCCTCGGGGTGGGGTGTGGGGGCAAGGGCGGTCTTGGCGAGGGCACCTGGGGTGGGAGCCTTCCCTCTCTAGGAGGGTCCCAATCGGTGACTTTTTTTTTTTTTTTTTTTGAGACAGGGTTTCTCTGTGTAGCCCTGGCTGTCCTGAAACTCACTCTGTAGACCAGGCTGGCCTCGAACTCAGAAATCCACCTGCCTCTGCCTCCCAAGTGTTGGGATTAAAGGTGTGCGCCACCACTGCCTGGCAAGTGGTGACTTTTTATCGCCTATCTTTGGTCCAGGCTCTAGGGTTGGGAGGCTTGGTGGGGAGGCACAAGCCTGCCAGCTGTCTTTTCTCTACTTCACTGGCCCTGCGGTCTTGGCCAGGCCTGGTGTCGTGGGTATGTAGTTCCCACCCTGCTCAGATCCCATTGTACACTTCCTGCATTTGCATACCTATTGAAACACCTAACAGGTGCAATATTCAGAATCCATAGACAAGGGCATCCCCTCAGTGGGGAGATGGACAGATCCCAGGTCAGGCAGTGCTGATGGATGGCTGTTAGCCCAGAAGTCCACTGACTGACCTAGGTCCGAGTGACGAGGAGACATGGAGAAGCAGAGAGGGCCGTTGAGCAGTGAGGCCGTGCAAAGGCCTGGAGGCAGCGCTGCACCGTGCTTAGTGGTTTGCAGACGCAGCTGGGGAGGCAGGTGCAGAGGCTGTTTAGAGAACAGTCACAGGTTCTGGGGCGATCCTCTGGGTGTGAGGGGCAGCTGGAGGACTGAGTAGAGGAGGTCATGGTCTCCCTGAGGTGTGATGGGGGAAGATGGAGGATCTAGGATACCCAGCTGGGGCTGCTCCAAGAGGTCTCCCTCCCAGCCACATGGCTCAGCATCTCAATAGACTCCGCTCCAGAGCTGCCCTCTGCCTGGGACTGTCTGTGTCCCCATCTTGTGCTGGACTCGGGGACAGGCCTGAATGAAGACCAGAAAACTGTTGGTGCCCGTGGCGACTCTGACTGCTGAGAGCTGGCCCAGCTGGCTTTCATTATAGATGCCTCCCATTTACCTCACAGTGGCCCTTTGTTGCTGGGTCCTCCTGGGGACACCTACCCTCTACTCCATTAACAATGGCACTTCCCTCATTGTCCTGTGTATCTGACAGCCCCACAATAAGCCAATCCTGGGGATGTCTACCCCACTACACAGTTAGGTGAACTTCGAGAAGGCCAGTGTAAATAGACAGTGACTATCCTATCCTGTAGGATGTTGGTGACTGGCCAAGTCTCTTTTTTTCTTCTCCTCCTAACCCAGTGTTCAAGGTCCTTCATCGAGAGCGACACTCAGCTGCCCAAATCTCCCAGGAGCCTGCTACTGGCTCTGTCCAAATGAGCTCAGTAAACAGCCCTAGGGTGCTCGTTCCCTCTCCCTCCCTCTCTCTCTCTCTCTCTCTCTCTCTCCCTCCCTCCCTCCCTCCCTCCTCTCTCCCCTCCTCCTTGACAGAGTGTGTTGGAGCTTTTCAAATGCTTAGACAAACATTTCCTGTCTTCAGGGGAGTGATCTGTGCTCTCCTGAGGTCCCCATTGCCCAGTGACCCATCAGATCCTCCCTCCCTTCTCTCCTCCTCTCCCCTTTACTTTGCACCTCTTCAGTAGCCACACACTGCCAACATTCCACCAGACTTAGCAAGGGTTTGATCACATACCCTAGGTGTGGGCTGGAATCTGTTATACTGTCCTTGTTACCATGGCCCACTCCACTTCCCCCGCCTGGATTTAGCGCTAGGCTTCCTGTTCCCTCTTGGGGTACCACAGTGCTCTTGGACCCCAGCATCCACCTCCCCTATTCCTGCAATGATCAACACTGTCCCCAGCTTGGGCTCACAATGATCTAAATGTCCCTCAGCTGAGGACTAGATAAAACATGTCGTGTTCCTACAGTGGAATACTCTTTGTCTATTAGAAGGGAGTGAAGCACTGGCTTGCTACATGTGAGATCTTTGAAGACGTGCGTGTGTGGGAAAAGACATCACAGTGGTTCCATGTGACATCCTTTTAAAATCCCAGACAGGGAACCACAGATGGGGGCCAGAAGAGGTGAATGCTTGTGGCTGCTCTGTGTTCTGACGGCAGGTACCCAGAGCCTCACACATGCTCTCCAGCACTTTGACACTGGGCTACAGCCCCAAGACTTCTAAGTTTTAAATCTGGAGACAGAGTATTGCTGTATACCCGAGACTGGCTTTAGACTGACAACAGTCCTTTTGTCTTGGCTGCCCAAGTGCTGGGATTAAAAGAAAAATTCCCCTGAAATTTTTAGTTAAATTTATGTATTCAGTCACTGCTTGATTAATTGATCGATTGATGATTGCTTAAACTCGAAGGAGTTGGGTTTCTTCCTCCACCATGTAGGTCCCAGGGATTGAACTCAGGTCTTCCATTTTGCAGTGAGTCCGTTTCCCTGCTAAGCCATCTTGCTGGTCCCTTAAGTGCTGGTGTTCCAGGGGTGTCCCACCACCCTTGGCTGCAGAGTCTTTGTAATTGTGAAGGTATTAGGAACTGGGAAGTATTGATATCCACCTAGCACTGAGAATGAACTGACAACCACAGCATCTCATACTTCCTGTATTGTACATTATTGTGTGCATTGTAAGGCATTGTAAATACTGTAAGGTATGCATGCACACACACGCACGTGTGTGTGTGTGTGTGTGTGTGTGTGTGTGTGTGTGTGTATGTGTGTGTGTGTGTGTGTATGGAGGCCAAAAGGGTCAGCTTTGTGTGTTTAGCCTCTCAGGAGCTATCCACCCTGTTTCCTAGGCACAGTCTCTCCCAGGCCTGGAGCACACACCAGTTAGGTTAAGCTGTCAGGCTAGCCAGTGGCTCTAGCTCTGGGATGTGCCTGACTCCATCTTCCAAGTGCTAGAAACATTAAGTCACGCACCACTACATTTTTAATTGGGGCTCAGGGATTGAATTCAGGTCTTCATACTTGTGTGGCAAGCACTCTCATGGTTGAACCATCTTCCTGGCCACCACCACTACATCACCAACATCATCACTATCATCACTATCATCACCACCCTCATCACCATCACCATCACCATCACCACCAGCAGCAGCAGCAGAAGCAGCATCTCGTGCTACAGATTTTGTTGACTTGAAACTTAACCATGTAGCCCAGATTTGCCTCATACTCATGAAAATCGTCCCGTCTCAGCTTCCCAACAGCCGAGATTACAGTGCACCGCCATGAGTGGCATATCAAACCTTCAGGGAGGCTCTACACTTTAAACTGGTTGTTATGAATCAGGTCTGGTGCACTCCTGGAATCCTAGAACTTGTGAGCTTGAGGCGGGAAGAGTTTAAGGTCAGCCTCAGCTACAAAGGGAGTTGGAGGCCAACCTATACTAGCAAGACTCGCCTCAAAATAAATAAATAAATAAGTAATAAATAAATAAAAAAAAGCATGGTGGTGAATTTCATGTTACTAGAGTTTATGGGAGAGGAGACATTGAAACAGCCTTGCCCAAGGGCTAGCTGAACACGTGTTCCTGGGTTTGTAAAAGGACAGAGATGCCCTTGGCTCTGCCTAGTGTGTTAGGACTCTGATCACACAGGGTCGGTGCTAGCAACTGGGGTGCTGGGCTCAGGCTGCTGCCCTTCAACCTTAGGAGCTTTGAGTGACCACAGTGGGGGACCTGTTCTTTGTCCTCACGGCCCGTGCAGCAGGTACTCGCTTCTGTATGTCTGCCCTGCGGGCCCCCAGAGCCTAGCCATGACAGGAGCAGCTAGGGCTCTTGTCCATAGCTCCTGGTCCCCCAGGTGCCAACAGTGTTGCCTCCACAAGTCCTTGCCCGGCTTTGTCCTGGGTCTTTGGGAGCCTCGGAGTCTGGCCGACTCGTGAGTGGCCCAGCCATCGTGGTGCCAAGTAGAGCAAAGGTCCCAGCTTACCCCGAGAGGCATTCTCTGGACACTGGGTCCCTCCCACCCTGTGGTCCTCTGCATCCTAGGCTGGGAATCCCCTCTGTGCATGGCTTTCTATCTGCCTCAAACCTGGTATTGGTGTCTCCTACCCACCCCTGCTGGGACCCATGGGAGACAGGGCAGCCCAGAGAATGTCTGTTGCTTCGTGAAGTGCCTGCAGGTCCCTCCCAGCAAACCCAGCCTGTACTTGCTGCCAGATGCTGGTGGGAGGGGGAGGTGGGATGGGGGGGGGATTTCACTTTAATCCTGAGAGCAGGGCAGGTGCTTATGCAGGCCACATGGCCTGTCCGGGCCCAGCATGCTCAGTGTCCACATCCACCTCCCAATGCTTGCTGAGTGGCCCACTCCTGTGTGTATGGGAAGCTGACCCTGCTACCTTAGGCAGGGTGATCAGGCATTTGAATGGGCAGTAGTCAGCCATAGCTGGCACCTTCTTGCTGCATGTCAAATCTGGGGCATGGAATGATCTAGTTTGAGGCTGCTGCTGTGGGCCTCTGTATCATTCCACCGTACGTAAAATTGGTGTCACATGCATCTGGAAGGCCCACTGGCTGTCTCTCCCTTGTCTCCATGTCTAGAACGGGGTCTCTGGGAAGTCTTGTAGAAAAGATGTTACTTAGACTGTTTTCTGAAGAACCCAAGAGTACCAACCTGAGTGTGGGTCCTCAGCCCTAGCGGGGACCTGGCCCAGAGTCAAAGCTACAGGGACAGTTTGCAGGGCTCTGGGAAAGGGACATGTCTCTTAGATCCTGGACCCTGAGGACAACTCCATCAAGGCCAGGCTTCCAGAGCACCTGTTCTCACCAATGAGCAGACAGAGCACAGAGCAGTAGAGGATGCCACCCAATGTCACACAGCTCATACGAGGGATAGGTAGCAGGGAACCAGACGAGGTCCAAGCTGGTGATTTTCTGCGAGGGAATGGGTTCTGTAGCCAGCAGTCAGAGGCTGAGCGAGGGTATGAGGCAGCCACCAGAGGAAGTCCCCTAGCCTGCCACCCCAGGGAGCTAGCTTGCTTTGGGCTTGAGCTGAAGCTTAAAGGGGTGGGGGAGTCAAAGCGGAGTATCAAGTCTTTTCTGAGCTGCCTCAGTTTCCCCAAGTGTCTTATGATGTCACAGGGTCTGGATAGGCGGACGGGAGGGACGTGATTTGGTGATAAGTAGGGCCCAGCAGAGGCTGTGCACTCAGGGGCCAGTGTGTGGCCTCCAGGATTGTGGCTTGTGTGTGTGTGTATGCAGGGTGATGCTTGTGCCTAGTGGCAGCAGTCACAGTAGCTGGGGATAGCCAGCAGAGCCCCATGGTGTGGTCACCTCCGTCTCTCAGGGAGGAGGCTGGCTGCCTTGCCATCCATGTGCTTGGCATAGGCTTGGCCTATGAAGCCAGTGGGTGATGTTTTGAGGTCTTGTGGACAGGGAGGCCTGAGGGAGTGCGACTCCCCAACAGTCTCTTGGCACGTCGAAGATCTGTGGTGACCCAGTGTTTCCCACCTGCGTCCTGGGGCTCTCACTTAGCTGGATCTCTGCTGTCCCTCACACACTAACTCTTTGGGCCAGGGGGCCGCATCAGGGCTGTGTCTTACCACCACCAGACCATCCCAGAAATAGCTGTGACCTCTGTGGCCAGCCTGGCAACACTGGAGCATAGCGGCCTACGTGCACCAGGCCAAGTCATCTCACCGTGAAGGCCAGCTATTTTGGACGTGGCCTCTTGAGGCCAGGTCAGAGCTCTTTCCCGCGGCTCCTTGGGCCCCTCTGACGTGCATCCGAGGGCCTTGGCATGCAGCCCTGGCTCCCTACGTGATCTGCAACCCCCCCACCCCCCCACTGCCCCTGCCCGTCTGGCCCCAGAGTCCTGGGCTCTGGGTAGGACCGAGGAGGAATCCCATGAGGCAGACTCTGGGTGAGGGATGAACTGTCTGAGCCTGCCATGCATTAGTGGGCTTGGCTACTGTAAGGACAAAACACACAAGCAGTGAATCTCTGGGCTGGTTCTGTGTGTGCCTCAGTTTCCTCATCCAGATGAGTGTCGTCTAGGACTATCCTGAGAACTGGTGTGGTGTATATGACCGCCACACAGAGAGGCTTTGGGGTTCTCTCATCTCAAAGGTATGGATAATGGACCCAGAGAGGAGCCAGCATGGAGTGGATACAGCTTCTGAGTTGGCCATTGGTTAATCCTACTTTCAACTATGAACCACTTGAGTTGTCGAGTTGAACACTGATATGCTTGAGTTTCTGTTGGACCACAGTCTCTGCTGGGCCGCAGTCTCTTATTCTGTGCCCTGGATGTTCGTATTGGTTGCCTGCCACAGATTGTTCCTGTGCTTCCTGTCGAAGCGACCGTATAGACCCAGGATTCCCTGAGGTCCTGCCATCCTGGAGGACCACAGCTTCCTGGGTATCCCACCCATTGGTCCTCCTCTAGAAGGCCAGGCTAGCCTAGCTTCCTACTTCCCAGGAACAGAGCTTTCCATCTCTCTGTGAGGATGCTGAGTGGGTTAGAAGCAGTTTTCAGTGTTGAGGCAGGAGGGAAGGGCCACATGGCCAGCTGGCTGCTGGCTGATGGTCCTGAGACTTTGACTTCTGGAGAAGGGTCCAAAAGGGAGTGGTAACTGATCCCTCGAGCAGAGGGGCTGTGGCCTGTGGCGTGGCACCTTACAGGCAGGTGCAGAATTGGTGCACCTTCTACCTACTTGTATCATGGGCCTTTTGGCCACTGTGACAACTATGTTCACACCACAGAGTACAGGTTTACGTCTCACTTGGAGGTGGGCCCGATTCCACAGGTACCCTGGCTGTGCAGGCTGTCTCAGTGCCTGGTAGATATCAGTGCGGATCTCCATGTCTCCTTGGGACCTCTGACACCTGTACGGACTTATCTGGTAGCTAACAAGAGGTTAGTCTTAGACCCAGGGACCCACTCAAGTCTCCAAGGCCCCAGCTTGCAGCTCTTGTTCCCTCCTAAGGGCTGTGCCTGGTGAAATCACAGGACTTGAGCTCAAGAGATGGCCTAGTGGTTAAAAACACTAGCTGCTCTTCCCAGTTCAATTCCCAGCACCCACGCACCCACATGGCAGCTCACACCTGCCTATAACTCCAGTTCCAGGGGATCTGACAGCCCCATACAGACATATATGCATGCAAAACACCAATGCACATAAAATAAAAATAAACTTTTTTTTGTTGTTTTTTGTTTTTTTGAGACAGGGTTTCTCTGTGTAGCCCTGGCTGTCCTGGAACTCACTCTGTAGACCAGGCTGGCTTTGAACTCAGAAATCTGCCAGCCTCTGCCTCCCAAGTGCTGGGATTAAAGGCGTGTGCCACCACTGCCTGGCAAAAATAAACATTAATTGGAAAAAAAATCCACTGGATGGTTCCTGATATAACATGGAGGGGCAGGGGTCATCTGGTGAACTGTGGACCAGACCTCCTCTGTTCTTGGTGGGGACTTTTTGTGAGAGTGGGGTCTTCCTTCAGGAGCCTTTAGCACCAAATGAGTCCAAGAAACTCCGTGCCCTCTGGGATGCCATCCCCACTCATTGGCCCTACACTTTGTGGGCCTTGCAGCTTGGCTGGCACCGTGGCAGGAGTTACTACCAGCCCTGAATGATGCCAAGAAGGGAATGCCAAACCTGAGAAATGAGTCTTTTGCTGGGACTGCGGTGGGCTTTCAAACCTTACTCCTTTGACTGGGATCCTGGACCTTCAGAATCCTGCCCCAGCATCTGGGGCAGGAATCACAGGCTTCAGAATCACAGGCTTGTGGTAGCCAGTGCCCCATTGGCAGAACTCTGGGCTTCCCAGACAGGATATCCCTGGCGTTCCAGGACCGTAGGACTGGGTTGGGTTCCCACCTGCCTACATGGTTTGCCACAAGTGTGAAGACAGGTAATCATCATGCGTGAATGGACTGGGAATCCATATACATGGATGGTACAATGGCAACCTGTGAGTCCAGTGTTCCATGCAGAACTGAGCTGGGCTCCCCAGGGAGGGCTGCAGGCCTTCAGTGGGCTCTACCAGTGTGTGTGAACTGCAGCGAGGGCAACATTGCTTCTTGGTGAGAGGCTCCTGGCCATGCAGGGGTGGGCAGAGTGGAAGAGGGGCTGTCGGCTGAGGGTAGGAGGACTTGGTAGGCTCTGTACACGCCTAGAGACTCTGATGGGTCCAGCTATTGCAGGATACTGAGTTTTCTTTCCTGGCTCGGGAATCTGGTGGATCACTTTTTCCCTAGAAACTCATCTCTGTGTGTCCCGTGTGTGTAGGTCCTTGAGTGGAGTGATGTCTGTGTGGATCCATGTGTGCAGGTGTGTGTACAGCTTTTCTTTACATTACCAGTGTTGGAACAGCATGCTGGGTGACAAGGGACTGGTCCTGAGTGGCAGGAACAGCCCCTGCCCTGTTTATGGAGTTTTCTTGGGGGGGGGGATGAATGGGAGTAGGGGTTACTTCTGGGCAGGAAGGAGCGCGGATAAGCCCCTGGGTTAGGCCTTGGTGGCCTGGGTGTGCAGGGCTGGTCCATTTTCCCCTCCTTCTTCCTACTAGAGCAGCAGTTCTCAACCTGTGTGTTGAGATCCCCCTTTCAGGGTCAAAGGGTCCTTTCACAGGGGTCCCCTAAGACCATCAGAAAACACAGATATTAGCCGGCCAGTGGTAGCGCATGCCTTTAATCCTAGCACTTGGGAGGCAGAGGCAGGCAGATTTCTGAGTTCAGGGCCAGCCTGGTCTACCGAGTGAGTTCCAGGACAGCCAGGGCTACACAGAGAAACCCTGTCTGGAAAAAAAAAAAAAGAAAGAAAGAAAAGAAAAAAGAAAACAGATATATTTACATTATGATAACAGTACAAAATTATAGTTATGAGCTAGTAATGAAAATAATCTCATGGTTGGGCTCTCCACAGCCTGAGGAACTGTAGTAAAGAGTCACACACGACTAGGAAGGTTGAGAAGTGTACTGTCCTAGAGGAGGTGTGGGCCCTAGCAGGCACTGATGGGACATAGTCTACTGTCTGCTGGAGATATCCGGCCAGTGGTTTTGGGTATGGGGCTGCTTACTTGGAGAGTGGGGTGAGCTGAGGCTCTTATTTCTGGTCTGCATTAGGCAGGTCGCCCACCTGCTTGGGGCTGTGATGGCCTGCCACCCATCCTTCCTGGTTCCTGCTATCACAGGTCCCCGGAGGACTGCCTGTCCCCTGACCCGCACTTGGCAGGGAGAACCGCATCAGGCTGTGTGATCCTGGACCCTGTTTGGGTTGCCCCTGAGCTCAATCCCGGGGCTGCTGTATCAGGGCTCCTGCCTCCACCTCTGACACACAGGGAGGTCAATACAGTTAGCTCCAAGGGAAGGATCAGGTGGTGAGGACCCAGCTGGTGAGTGTCACTAGCCCTGAATGGGCGGGTCCATGTTTGGGAACAGCAGGCAGGAGGAGCTTATCCCAGAGGGAAGGGTCTCATAGCACTTTCTAGGGGAAGTGGGAAAGAGTGTCACCCATGTGGCCAGAGTCGCATCTTTTTCTGGCAAGACCCCAGCTCTGTCTTCCTCTCAGCTGTCTATGGTGGGGTACCTGGCCTTTCCTACTCTGGTGCCCCAGCTTCAGTGTAGGCTGATCCACGTGTCCCTGTTCCTTCCATACCAGCCATACCATCAGATAGTGGGCTGGGACCACAGTAGGTGGTGATGTGGTAAATGGCCCAGTTCTGGCGGACACAGTCACAGGCACCCTCCTGAATCTGCCGCACAGAAGGACCAGTGAGGTCCAGAGCCTCCCCTATCACCTCAGCCAGCCGTATGCTAACACATGACAGCCTGGCTTGTGTTATCAGCTCATCTGTGATCAACTTCAGTCTAACGGCTCCTGTGAAATTCTGGAGAATTCACTTCTCATGCTGGCCAGAGCTGTATACAAGGTGACAGTCCCCTGGGCTCTGAGAGGTGTCTGGAGAGGCTCTAAGGAGCGTTTGGAGAAGCTCTGAGGGGTGTCTGGAAAGACTCTGGAGGTGCCATGGCTGGTGGGAGTGGAGTGGGCCTCCTGCCATTTCCTTTGGTTGCCCATTGGGCGTAAAGCTTCCGAGGCTGTGCAAGTCACACAATAGGAGAGGGATAGGAGGCCTCAGCTAGAACGAGGCAAGCAGGATGCAGGCAGCCCTGCTTCTCTTTATCTATCTGGCCGCACGTAATCCAGGGATTCTCAGTCTTGGGTCTCTGTTGGCGTTTGTATGTATATTTGGGGAAAGACATGGGCCAGACTGTGAGCCGCCAGCCAGGTAGACACTGGTGCTTGCTGATGGAGAATGTGGTTGGTTCCTGTCCTGGGAACTGAGTCTGCCTGAATGCCGCCATCCCAGTTTCTCTTTTCCATGGTGATTTGTCTAGTCCCTGTTTCCCTGTGCTGTAACTCCCTGCCTAGTATCACATGCTCTCTATGGCCTCTAGCTCTGCGATCTCTGGGAATCCATTATGGCCTTTGCTTCCCTGGTCCTAATCCTGTGCAACAATGAGGCACGGAGGGAGCCTAGAAGTGCTTGGGAGGTAAGCATGTGACTAGGAGCTTGGGACATGGTGATCGGTGGCTTCCTGGAGGATGAGGCTTTGACCTTGCAGGTGTCTGAGGCATTCTGTGGGAGAGAACAGGGTACCTGGAGGTGAGTTTCTTCCACTGAAGAGCAGTGAGTTTGGTGGGGTACAGGAGCCATGGAAGGTGTGTGAGCTGTGGCAGGTGGGAGACACCATTCACTCTGCAGTTTGAGGCAAACTTTGAGGCCAGTCATGGTGGCTTGCTGCGTGGCTTGACAGATGGATGGGTGTGCAGTCCTGGTGCTAATCTGTATTGGAATGTGAGACATCAAGCTGCCCTTCCACATGGACACACGTGGCTGTTACCTACTTAACACTTTCCTGGATGTGAAGGGGTCCCTGATGGAGTGGGGAGGCCCGTAGGCACCTGGGGATCCTTCAAGCCTCCTCTGTTGGCAGGGTCAGACATCGTGGATGTTGTCCTTTGAGGCAGCTGGGTGTCCAGGCAGAGTCCTAAGCCTTCAACAGATGCTTGGATGTCGGTGAGAGAGGGGCCAGATGGCAAGGGTAAGAAGTCCTGAGACCTGGGCCCAAACAAAGGGTGAGGTTGAGGGCATATGACCTTGGGGGACACCCAGGCCCAAGTGGTCCTCAAGTTACTGGATACAGGAGAGGAGGCAGTGCTGTGCTCTGGGTGTGAGTGCAGCTTGGAGCTTGCCTGTTTCTGGTGACTGTAAGGGAGCTGAGTTTCTGCCTTCATCCTGATTCATAGGTGAGGAAACTGAGGCAGAGTTCTTGCTCCTCTGTAGGAGGGCTCTCCTTCATGACAGGAACAGGAAGAAAAAGATCCAGGAGCCATGGCTGTGGGGCAGTGTGTGGGAGGAACTGAAGAGAGGAGGTAGGATGAGCTGGTCCGGGGGTGCCTCAGCCTCGAGCAGACAGCCCAGTGAGAGACAGCATTGGGAAAGCACCGCCCAACTATGTCCACAGTAGCCTGGGAAACGGAGGTACCCTGAGTCAGGAGTGATGCCTGCCCACAGCACTGGCAGCTCAGCTGTTCTCTCCCATCTTCCCTGTCTCCATCCCGCTCAACCTCGTGACTGGCATCAGGAGCTGCTCAGCATGCTTGTCTCACTGAGTGAGTGAGAGTGAGTGAGTGAGTGAGTGAGTGAGTGAACACCCAGATTCCCTTCCTCCTGAGAAGGAGTCCTAAGGTCTAGGTAAGTGTAGGGGAGGTCACAGGCTGTAGAAGACAAGAGACACGTGAGCCAGGACTGAGCTCTTGGGAGGTGAAGTATAGTGTAAGAGGAGGAAAAGGGTGCCCTGTCGGCCATGGCTAAGGCAACTTGTGGAGGCAGGTCTACCTGATGCCCTTAGAAAGTATGGCGCTCAAGCTGAAAAGATGGCTCAGAGGTTAAGAACACTGACTGATCTTCCAGAGGTCCTGAGTTTAGTCCTCAGCAACCACATGGTGGCTCACAACCATCTATAATGAGATCTGGTTTCCTCTCCTAGTGTGCAGGTATACATGTAGAGAGAACACTGTATATATAATATATAAATAAATCTAAAAACGCATGGAGCTCAGAGTGGACCTTCAGGGGTCAGAGGCCCAAGTTTTGAGACCTGGTGGACTCCATGCACAATTACCTGGGCCCACTCTGTGCTGCCAGTTGGCAGAAGCAACAGTTTACAGCCTTTGGTCTGCAGTGGTGCAGGCGGAGCTGATGCCAGGCATGAGGGTGCTCTCAGAGAGCAGGAGCCTAGGTCAGCAGATCACCACTATGCTCCACAGGGCACCATTCAGGCTGAGCCTCAGTAGAGGACAGCAGGAGCTTGCCTTCTGGAAACCCAGGTCTGTTTCCAGGTCACAGCCCGTGGCATGCAGGGTGCTGGCACCACCTTGGAAGTTGGCTTCCCTCTCTAGCAGTGTGTCCATTTATAGAGGTGGCCTTAGGCTCAGCACAGGCCAGCACTGGTCCCAGATGGCACAGGGTGTCAGGGCAGATGGTCAATGCAGGTGACAAGAGTATGTCCACCTCTTGGGTCACCTTCTCCGGGAACCCTTCCCTGCCCTCCCTGCCCTCTAGAGTGTCTGCCACTTGGGGCTCTCCTGTGGTCCCTATCTTGTGCATAGTTTCAGATGGCCCTTGAGGGACCAAGTTGGAGAAGCCACTCCACGCAAGAGGTAAAGGGGCAGCTGACATAGTGGCTCCCTCTTGGAAGGCATGGAGCTGCTGTTAGGGTGGAATGGGTGTCCCCTCCTCTGAGGTACTCCCAGACCTCAAGGCCTGAGGTCTCGTGATAGGTTCTGGATGGTTCCCCATTCTGGACCTCTGCCTAGAACGCCGGGTCACTTGTTCCTTCCATAAACAAGCGGAGCTTCTTGGTGCCAGGCCTGGGTGGGAGGTGGGGTATGGGTGGAGCTGAGTGCTAGGTTCCTCCTCCCCTTAGGGATGCCTTCCCTGGGCTGGGCACATGGCCAACAGTGTCGGGGAGAGCATGGGGTTAGGGAGCCTGTTTTGTGAGGGGTTGCACCCTTGGAACTGTGCAGCACAGGGGTGTAAGAGCTTTGGATAGGTTCCTAAGGACTGGTGTGGGTGGAGCCTGCTAGGGTCTCCCCTCCTGGCCCCAGAGATGGGTGCTCTGGGAGAGCTCCAAGAAGGCTCTGGATGTGTTATATATAGACTTCTCCGAAAGGCTTGGGGCTCTGCCAGCTGTAGCAGGTGCCCCCCAGGCTTAGCTCGAGGCCCCAGCATGCTGAGGGGAGGGTGTCACTTGGAGACCCGGTTGCAGCCCTGGCTGGTGCAGTATCTCAGAAATTGCCTGGCCTGTCACTCTAACAAGCCCTTTTCTAGACAACTGGGGAGGGGAGGGACACCAGGGATGGTTTGATGTGCTTTCTCCTACCCACCTGGGACTGGGACCAGTAGGGTCTCTGGGGGTGGGCAAATCTCCAAGCATGGTCCAGCTTCCTAGCTGGATGACTTGGGTGATCTACTCAGTATCTTTTGAGTTGCTGGATGCTGGTGCCTTGCGAAGGGTTCAGGGTCTGCTGTCAGGATGGGAACTAGTGGAACAGCTGAGACCATGGGACTGGTCAGTATTAATGCAGTTACTGTGCTGGATTTATAAGGGTAGTATATTCTGGGGGTCTCAGGTGGCTGCCTGGCTTTCTGGGGGG
>JADRCD010214948.1:12472-25852 GCA_019843815.1 Montemys delectorum
TTCTTTCTTTCTTTCTTTCTTTCTTTCTTTCTTTCTTTTTTTAAATAGTTTTATTTTATTTTTAATTACAATATTTTCCCATTTCCCTTTCTTCCTTCCAACTGTTTCTCTTTTTTTCTTATTAGATATTTTTTTTATTCACATTTCAAATTTTGTTTCCTTTCCTCATTTCCCCTCTGAAAACCCCTATCCCACCCTCCCTTTCCTGCTCACTAACCCACTTACTTCTGCTTCCCTGTCCTGGCATTCTCCTGCACTGGGGCATCGAGCCTTCAAAAGGCCAAAGTCCTCTCCTCTCTTTGATGTCTCACAAGACCATCCTCTGCTACATATGTGGCTGAAGCCTTGAGTTTCTCTTTATGTACTCATTGGTTGGTGGTTTAGTCCCTAGGAGCTCTGGGGGATACTGCTTGGTTCATATTGTTGTTCCTCCTATGGGGCTACAAATCCCTTCATCTCCTTCAGTCCTTTCTCTAGCATCTCCGTTTGGGATCCTGTGCTCAGTCCAATGGATGGATATGAGCACCCGTTTCTGTATTTGTCAGTCACTGGCAGAGCCTCTCAGGAGACAGCTATATCAGGCTCCTGTCAGCAAGCATTTGTTGGCATCCATAATAATATCTGGGTTTGGGTTGGATCCCCAGGAGGGACAGTCACTGGATGACTTTTCCTTCAATATTTTCTACTCCAAACTTCATCTCTGTATCTCCTCCCATGGGTATTTTGATCCATCTTCTAAAAAGGACTGAAGTATCCACACTGTGGTCTTCCTTCTTCTTGAGCTTCATGTGGTCTATGAATTGTATCTTGGGTATTCTAAACTTCTGGGCTAATATCCAATTATCAGTGAGTGCATACCATGTGTGTTCTTTTGTGATTGTGTTACCTCACTCAGGATGATATTTTCTGAGCTGGTTCTTTGATAAAAATCAACAAGATAGATAAACCCTTAGCCAGACTAACCAGAGGGCACAGAGACAGTATCCAAATTAACAAAATAAGAAATGAAAAGGGATCTCTAGATCTCAGAAACTCAGGAAATTAAAAAAATCATCAGATCCTACCACAAAAGCCTATATTCAACAAAACTGGAAAATCTGGATGAAATGGACAATTTTTTAGACAGATACCAAATACCAAAGTTAAATCAAGATCAGATAAAGGATCTAAACTGTCCCATAATCCCTAAAGAAATAGAAACAGTCATTAAAAGCTTCCCAACCAAAAAAAGCAAGGATGAGGTGGGTTTAGTGCAGAATTCTATCAGACCTTCAAAGAAGACCTAATACCAATACTCTTCAAACTATTCCACAAAATAGAAATAGAAAGAACACTACTCAATTCATTCTATAAGGCTACAGTTATGCTGATACCAAAACCACACAAAGACCAAACAAAGAAAGAGAACTTCAGACTAATTTCCCTTATGAATATTAATGCAAAAATACTCAATAAAATTCTCACAAAATGAATCCAAGAATACATCAAAATGATCATTCACCATGGTCAAGTAGGTTTCATTCCAAGGATACAAGGATGGTTCAATATATAGAAATCCATCACAATCAGTTCTATCATGTATACTCCTTGTTGTTTTTTGTGGGTTTTTTTGGTTTTGTTTTTTTTTTGTTGTTGTTGTTGTTTTGTTTTTTGGGATTTTTTTTGGAGGGGAAACTGGGAAAGGAGAAATCATATGACATGTAAATAAAGAAAATATCTAATAAAAAAAGAAATCCATCAATGGAATCCACTACAAAAACAACCTCAAAGGGAAAAAAAAATCACACAATCATCTCATTAGATGCTGAAGAAGCATTTGACAAAATTCAGTGTCCCTTCATGTTAAAGTCTTGAAAAGATCAGGAATTCAAGGCCCATACCTAAACATAGTAAAAGCAATATACAGCAAACCACTGGCCAGCATCAAATTAAATGGAGAGAAACTTGAAGCAATCCCCTGAAATCAGGGACTAAAAAAGTTGTCCTCTCTCTCCCTATCTATTTAGTATATCACTTGAAATTCTAACTAGAGCAATTAGACAACACAAAAAAAGGTCAGAGGGATACAAGTCAAGCTATCACTATTTGCAGATGATATGATCATATACTTAAGTGAACCCAAACATTCCACCAGAGAACTCCTACAGCTGATAAACAAATTTAGCAAAGTGGCCAGATATAAAATTAACTCAAACAAATCAGTAGCCTTCCTATACTCAAAGGATAAATGGGCTGAGAAAGAAATTAGGGAAATGACAGCCTTCTAAATAGTCACAAACAATATAAAATATCTTGATGTGACTCTAACCAAACAAGTGAAAGATCTGTATGACAAGAACTTCAAGTCTATGAAGAAAGAAACCAAAGAAGACCTCAGAAGATGGCAAGATCTCTCATACTTGTGGATTGGCAGGATTAATATAGTAAAAATGGCCATCTTACTGAAAGTGATCTACAGATTCAATGCAATCTCCACCAAAATTCTAACTCAATTCTTCATAGAGCTAGAAAGAGCAATTTGAAAATTCATCTGGAATAACAAAAAACCTGAGATAGAGGAAACTATTTTCAACAATAAAGGAACCTCTGGTGTAATCACCGTCCCAGTCCTTAAGCTGTACTACAGAGCAATTGTGATAAAAACTGCATGGTACTGGTACAGTGACAAGCAGGTGCATCAATGGAATAGAATTGAAGATACAGAAATGAACCCACACACCTACAGTCACTTGATCTTTGACAAAGGAGCTAAAACCATCTAGTGGAAAAAGGACAGCATTTTCAACAAATGGTGCTGGTTCAACTGGCAGTAAACATGTAGAAGAATGCAAATTGATCCAATCTTATCTCCCTGTACAAAGCTCAAGTCCAAGTGGATCAAGGACCTCCACATAAAACCAGACACACTGAACCTAATAGAAGAGAAAGTGGGGGGGGGGGGGAAACGTCAAACACATAAGCACAGGGGAAAGATTCCTGAAAAGAAACCAATGGCTTATGCTCTAAGATCAAGAATCAACAAATGGGACCTCACAAAATTACAAAGCTTCTGTAAGGCATAGGACACTGTCAATAAGACAAAACATCAAGCAACAGATTGGGAAAAGATCTTTACCAACCCTACATTCAGTAAAGGGCTAATATCCAATATATACAAAGAATTCAAGAAGTTAGACTTCAGAGAACCAAATAACCCTATTAAAGAATGGGGAAATGAAGAACTGGAATGGCAGAGAAGCACCTAAAGAAATGTTTAACATCTTTAGCCATCAGGGAAATGCATATCAAAACAACCCTGAGATTCCACCTCACACCAGTCAGAATGGCTAAGATCAAAACTCAGGTGACAGCAGATGCTGGTGAGGATGTGGAGAAAGAGGAACACTCCCCCATTGCTGATGGGATGGCAAGCTGGCACAACTACTCTGGAAATCAGTTTGTCAGTTCCCCAGAAAACTGGACATAGTACTACCTGAGGATCCAGCTATACCACTCCTAGGCAATACCTAGAAGATGTTTCAACATGTAACATGCTCCACTATGCTCATAGCAGCCTCATTTATAATAGCCAGAAGCTGAAAACAACCCATATATCCAATGGCAGAGGAATAGATACAGAAAATATGGTACATTTACACAATGGAATACTACTCAGTTTTTAAAAATAATGACTTTATGAAATTCCCAGGCAAACGGATGCAACTTGAAAATATCATGCTGAGTGAGGTAACTGAGTCACAAAATAACACACACAGAATGCACTCATTGATATATGGATATTAGCCATCCCATTTACAGTCACCAAACTCAGATGTTATTGTGGATGCTGGGAAGTGCTTGCTAATTTGAGCCTGATATGGCTGTTTCCTGAGAGGCTCTGCCAGAGCCTGACAAATACAGAGGCAGATGCTTGCAGCCGTTGGACTGAGCACGGTGTCTGGAATGGAGGAGCTGGAGAAGGGGCTGAAGGAGCTGAGGGGGTTTGCAGCCCCATGGAGGAAGCAAGTGTCAACTGGCCAGACCCCACCAGAGTTCCTGGGGACTGGATCACCAAAGAAAGAATACACATGGAGGGACCCACAGCACTTGGCAGAGGATGGCCTTGTTGGTCATCAGTAGGAGGAGAGGCCCTTGGTCCTGAGGGTGTTTGATGCCCCAATGTAGGGGAATGCCAGAGTGGGAAGACAGGAGTAGGTGGATGGGGGAGCACCCTCATAGAGGCAGGGGGAGGGGAGGTGGTTTCCGAAGGGGAGACCTGGAAAGGGGAAACATTTGAAATGTAAATAATGAAAATATCAAAAATGTGGAAATTATTAGAAATAGCCAAAGTTGTGTATTTTGACTTTATTGTGATCCTTGTCACTTATGTTCAATAATAAAAAAACAAACTTGAGATGAAAAAAACTGGACACGTCCTGTGAAGATAGCACATAGAAACCGAAGTATGGCAAGACATACAGCATGACTTGAGCTATAAAGTAATGAAAACTTCCTTTTGGAACCATATCTCGGCACATGAACCATGTCTGTATGCCTCAGGGAATCCCAGGGGTTTATCTTATGGAAACACCTTCACCTTAGCCAGGACAAGAGTTGCAATCAAAAATGGGGATATAAGCAAATTTCTCATAAAACCCAAGTTACCTGAAAATTCAAGAACGAAATAACCGCTCTTAACCCTTATGTTTCTACTCATCAGCCTCCTATGCAAGTGACACTTGAATGGGTTTTCAAAGCCAAGATAGTGTTGAGGAAGGTCTGTGGAATCAAAAGCCCTCACAGGCTCTCCATATACACATATATACAAGAGCCAAAAAGCT
This sequence comes from Montemys delectorum, assembly GCA_019843815.1. NCBI lineage: Eukaryota > Metazoa > Chordata > Mammalia > Rodentia > Muridae > Montemys > Montemys delectorum. The sequence goes on from JADRCD010214948.1 coordinate 17,293, forward strand.
TATTTCCACTGCTTCCAAGACCGCCCTATTCTTTTTAACACTGGCATCCAGTGAATGATGGTTTCCTGCTCCAAATTTTAGATTTTGTGTATATTTATTTGTTTTTTCCCTCTCTCCCACCTTTTAAAAATGGGAATCACTTGGCAATGAAAGTGTGTGTGTGTGTAAGTGTGTGAGTGTATGTAAAAGAGTCACTAATAGGTTTTACAAATGGGTTCTTTCATAGTTACTTCCTATTACCGACTCTTACCACCTTGAAAGGACTGAAACACAGACAACTGAAGGTCAAATGTGGATTCAGTCCAAGGGCAGCCAGGCCTACATGTGGTACCTTGTGTGAAGTGTGGCACTGTTGCTGTATCTTATCCAAGGAAGTAGTTGTAGCCACTCGGGCTTGCTGGGCTGCCACCTGTTTATATGTATTTTACTCATTTAACTTTCAAGACATAGTAAAGTAGTGTTGAAAGAGAGAAGTTACAGAAGATGGGGAATGGGGGGAAAGGAGACCTTCACTGCAGCATCAAGACACAGTCCCTCACTGTCTGCACACCCAGAATTCCAGGACGATTGACAACATTTGCTGTAAACATTGTCAGCATGATCTTAATGTTTGTTTTGTATCAAAAATATTTTCAAAGAAGGGGCTGGAGAGTGGCTCAGTGGGTAAAGCACTCACCAAGCAAGTAGGAGGACCTGAGTTTGTAGCCCAGACTCCACAGAAAATGTTTCATGGCCATGGAGACCTACCTATAATTCCAAGAGCCAAAGGCAGATTCTAGAGCAAGCTGGCAAGTCAGACTAGTTGAAGTGAGTCTTGCAAGAGATCTGGATGAGCAAGGTAGAGAGAGATTGAAGACGATGCTTGGTTTCAACTTCATGCCTCCATGTACATGTGAATACACACACACACACACACACACACACACACACACACACACACACCAGTGTGTACCTAGATACAGTCAGATATGCATGTGCACATGCATACACAATATACATATATGCACAAACAAAAGATTTTCAAGCAAGACTATTAAAATATCAATGAACCACTAATAAGGCCTGGTGTATGAGCCTTGATGATGGCCTCGCTCTTACAAGATATTTCTTTTGGGGAAATTCCAACTCTCGTGTCCTAGAATTCTACTCATCATTTCTAATTCTGTGCATTTCACCATCCAACCCGCGAACTCATTTGGACAGCAACTTCAGCACCCACCAAAAGACATATATATATATATGACTATCATAAAGACCATGAGGTACAACTCTTCTCTGAGAGGCTCACACCTAATCTCCTGTGGATATCTAATTCTGTCCAAGTACTTCTCTTTCTATTAGCACCATTACTTACGATCTATGTTAAAAACACATCTTCATAAGTTCCAGTTCTGTTTTGCAGTGGCTTGTCTTCAAAATCTTTCCTGTGTATAAGTCAATAGTCAATACCTTAGTGAAGGTATCTGAATATAGGCCCTCCTGGTGTTCCAGGAAGCAGAGTGCAGCTGTGTCTCACTCTTGTGCGTTTTTCTGAATCCATTCAGTATCTTTGTACATTGTCATGCTAACTCTTGGCTGGTTTTCTTATAAATATTTTCCAAAACGTCACTTCTCCAAAAATTTACATGTTCTAGCCTGGAAATACAGCATTTAGATTTTAAAGTGAATGTGGGTCACTGGATGAATATTATTCTGTATTGCTTTTATTGTACAATTTAAAATTCATTTTCCATTTAAGGATGAAGGTGATGTTTGTTTCTTATTCTTCTACGTGTTATTTAACCCGTGAAACTTAATACTTTGCCAATAAAAGTAACTTACTTCTGTGAAGTAAATTGGAAGTAATACTGAGTAAATCTAATGTAATTTAAGCAAAACACATTTGTAATGTTGTACAGAGGGATAGTGAAATTTCATCACTGATTAGTATCAGATTTTTTCAGACATATTGGATTACATGTAGATTTATATATATATGTATATATGTGTATATATGCATATATGTGTATATATACATCACACATACATGGTAAGTCACAGAAGCTCCCCCTGTAGATGGGGTCAGACACCCACTACCTCTTCCTGAGACTGACAGTTCCTAATACGCCTAATATGTAATACTCTCAAGATGGAGAGAGACAATAGAACTATCTCCCTAGATTATGATTTCATATCTTTTTTTAAAGATTTATTTATTTATTATATGTAAGTACACTGTAGCTATCTTCAGATATCCCAGGAGAGGGTATCATTTCTCATTACGGATGGCTGTGAGCCACCATGTTGTTGCTGGGATTTGAATTCACGACCTTCAGTAGAGCAGTCAGCACTCTTCAACACTGAGCCATCTCTGTAGCCCATGATTTCATATCTTATCTAATCTACTACACTCAGAGCATCCCCTCACGTACCTATAAAAAATAAGGGATTTTTTCTTGGTTCTGCTGGTTACCACTGGGTCTCCAGCGTCTCTCCTTCTCAATGACCACCCATAAGGAGAAATGCATCTCAGCACAGCTCCCACCAAAACTGGAAATATCTCTACTATTTAAAACAATACAAAGTTCCTGTTCTACATGCATATATGTGTTTGTATACTCATACATGTATGTGTAGGACTCATATAATGCATCTCCTTATTTCCCTGCTTGAATCACTCTTCAGCTGACAGGATCCTGATTCTATTCCTACTGCCTATGGAGACTTTCACAGTAATGCTGGTGTTAGTAAACAGCTGATGGTCTTACGATTTAGCTAGTAGGGTGGGGTATTAGATAGTATATGCAGACACAGTAATTTTAATAAGATTCTGCCAAGGATATAGAATATTTTGGAGGTTTAGAGTTGTCAATTTCTCACTCCACGGCCACCCTATCAATCTTCTCCTCTCTTATGCTAAGGATTAACCTCAGAGCCACACACACACACACACACACACACACACACACACACACACACACACACATGTGCTAGGCAAGTGCTCCACCACTGAGCTGTAAACCACAGCCTCCAGGGATTGACAGTCTCGCTTTTACATGAGCTTTAGGGTGGAGCCATGACCATGGCAGGAGGAGGGCTCCAAGTCATTGAAAAGATTCATTGTTTAGGTTTTGAGTTCTGAAAAACATTCATCTTCTGAACCAAGATGCTTTTGATTTCAAAAGGAGTCACTGTTAATTATCTTGTAGGGATAACAGGCATAAGGCTGGACTGTCCCCAGATGTACTGAGCAAGTTGCAATGACACCAGCCACAAACAATATTGTTTAAAAGATGTATGAAAAAAAAATGTAAGAACATTCATTTTCCCGTTGACAGAGAAAAAGTTCTCAGAGCTGGAAAGTAACAGCTGAACCGAGGGAAGCATCGAAGTAAGAATTGTTCAGGGGTCATAAGAACCGGTCCTGAGCAGATGCCTCAGTTTAATACTATAGCTAAATGTCCGAGGACACGGGGTCCTGTTTTCATTCTTCGGTGTATTCAGGAAAGCAAGCCACATGTAAGGCATAGTTGTGTCTGCATAACGTGGAGTCCGTGTGGTGTGGAAACAGTGACTAACGCAGGTTCACCCGGGTCACCCAGGTATCATAGGAGCAGGGAGAAGAGTAAGGAAAGGGAGCGAACTCCCTCACTTGGAAACTGGAGAACTGACAACAAGTGTTCCTAAGGGCCGACCCCTGGAATTAGACTCCTGGCATCACTAGTGATGGCAGCACAGTTGGGGACACAGCTCAGGATGTCATCCACAGCAGCCTGAAGAGGTCTTTTGGGATGCTTTTCTCCACTCGAGCAAAATCCAAACCCATGGCTCCAAGCAGAGAACTTTAGGAAAGCAGCCAGGAAGCAGGAAGCACAGTTATAGTTCATAAAAAGAGACGTTCCTACGTATCTTCAGGATGAAGAGGGTAGAGACGTATCTCAGTTGTTAAAAGTACTGGTTGCTTTTTCAAAGGACCCGGGTCCAGTTCCTAGCACCTACATGATGGCTTACAAATGTCTGTAACTTCAGTTCCAGGGGACCAAATGGCCTCAAAAGGCACCAGGCTCTCATGTGGTACACAGATGTGGGGGAAAACCACCCACACAATACACTTTTTTTAATTAAAAACAAAACAATGATGATTAAGAACATGAATACTGTCAGACAGAATGGAAAGCACATAGGGGCAGGCGTCTTTAGGAAACAGTGGTGTGTTGATGTCTTCAAGCACCCCACATTGGGGAGTTTGGGTTCTCTTCTCTTCAAGGTTTGCCAAGGAATCAAAATGAGAGCAACAGCTTTCTGAGGCACCTGACAGGGTTACAGTCCATAAGGCGACTCTGTAGGTAACAGGGTTGTGGGAAGGTGGGTGACCTTCACAATAAACAAATAGTGTTGAAATTTCCAGAAAAAGTCAGAGCCAAGGACTGAATCCTACACAAGCCCATAGACATTTCAGTTCTTAAGCCTGGTTCACTGCTATTGGTTAACTTTGACAGAAATGCTATTAGTTGTCCTGGAAATTTTATTTAATTATTTTATTATTTTACATTTCTGAGTGTCTCGATGACATTGTAAGTCTGTGTACTATACATGTATCTGGTGTCTTTTGAAGCCAGCAAAGGGTGTTGGGTTCCCTGGTACTAGAGTTACTGACAGCTGTGAGCTGCCATGTAGATACAGGGAATCGAACCCCAGTCTTCTACAAGAACAGCAAGTGTTCTTCTTACCTCTGAGTCACCTCCTTAACCCCTGTCCTGGAATTCTTAATTCTTGGATGGTAAGAGTCTTCGGGCAGACTCTTCTGTGAGAAGCTCCCTTTCATTCTTGAGTTCCCATAATTCTCCTTGCCATTCTATCTTTCCATAATGTACCCTCTAAAACTTACATCCCTTAATCCCAAGGGCTGAACATACATTTAATTTCTTCAGATTTGGTAGAGACATAGACTTTGCCTGCCCAGGGATCACAAGTCTCAACTTGTCTGATGTAAGGGGAACAAGAGAATTCTGAGCTTAGAGAGCAGAAGGCTATCACTTGAAGAGATTCTGGAAAACACGATATTGCAACTCAGGGAGGGACTTGCTCTTTTTCTTTTTTTCCTTTCCTTAACTTTCTTTGTCTTTCTATCAAGCGGCAGAGGGAGCAGAAGTTGACAAGCCCTGTCAGGCAAGGAGAACAACAGAGAGGACCATGGATCAAGGATGTGAGCAACAGCATCACACTAGGTGTTCAAACAACGATAATTCTGACAAAGTTGTTGATGAATTCACGCTAGGGAAGGGAAATGGCAGCTTGGACATCTCACCCAGACTGGAAATACACAAGTTGTTTTACCACACCCCACCCCCAGTTTGTCTTCTGCTACAGCTGGTGACCAATTCCTATTTAGATGCTCTTGAGTCATTTTGGGGTTTGGGTGGAGTGGTTGCTATGGATTAAATCAAATCTTTTGATCTCTGTCAAAAGATCTCAACAAGCCATTGCTCCAACTCAGATCTCTTTACATACTTTTAAAATGATTTCTTTCAACTCTTTCTCTAATTCAATTTTCTTCATTTTCTTTTATTTCATCCTGTTCTAGATACAGGGTCTTGCTCTGTAGCAGAGGCTGACCTGGAATTTGGAATGTAGCCCAAATTTGAACTTATGATTCTTCTGCCTCAGGCTTCTCAAAGCACAGGGATAACAAACCATACCACCACATTTGGCTTGTAGTCTTTAATCCCTTGGCAGAGCATGTAGTTCCAGAGATATGATATCAGTACAAAATGCTCAACTGATTGCAAAAGAAGAAAAAAATATGCAACAAGTCATTATTAATTTAAAAGTTTTTATTTTATGTTTATTTAGTTAGTGTAGTGTGTGTGTGAGAGTGTGTGTGTGTGTGTGTGTGTGTGTGTGCATGTGCGTGTGCTTATGTGGGTATGTGTATTCACTGAGGTCAGAGGATAACTTTTAGAAGTCAATTCTCTCCTTCCATTTCGTAGATCTAAGGAATCAAGCTCAGACTCTCAGATTAAGCAGAAAGTATCCTTATACATTAGGCCATATTGCTTGCCCTCGTTATTTTTTTTACATAATGTTAAAGTGATAATGCCTTGAAAATATTGGATTAAACAAATTGTTGAAAAGTTATTAATGTTAATTTCACCTCTCTCATTTGCTCTCTTTTCTCTCTGTCTCTGTCTTTCTCTTTGTCATTGTCTGTCTGTCTGTCTCTCTCTCTTCCTCTTCCTCCTCTCTCTCTCTCTCTCTCTCTCTCTCTCTCTCTCTCTCTCTCTCTCTCTCTGTGTGTGTGTGTGTGTGTGTGTGTGTGTGTGTGTGTGAGTGTAAGCTAGAGGAGGATGTCAAGAGTCTGGCTATATTATTCTCACTTTTATTACCTTGAAACAAGGTCTCTCATTGACCCTGGAGTGAGACTGGTGGCCAACAAGTACAAGCAACTCCCCTGCCCCTGTCCACCAGCACTGAGCTTACAGGTACAATCATGATGAGGCCAGGCCTTTATTTCACTTCTGGAGTTTGGAACAGAACTCACCCCCTCACCCTTGCCCAGCAGGCACACTTAGACCCTGAGCCATCTTCCCCGTCTTCCTTTCACTCTTAAAGTGATGACAAGAAACTGAAAGATTACATATGTGGCTCACATTTTATTTTTATTGGACAGTGTCAAGCTTAGATTCCTTAATTAGAAAACAATGCTCACAGTCACACACACAGAGTTTATATTTATACATAATTGTTAGAATCCATGACAGCATTCAGAATCAGTGGAACTTAGGAATAAAACTAGAGCTTTCGTCTCTTCAGGGGACTGTCTTTTGAGATGCCTTTCAAAAAGAAATGTTAGCCTGGCTATAACTTAAAATACTGAATGGCATTTTATTTAAATATTTAAAATATTGAATAGCATTGCCTACAGATAAGGTAGACATTTCTGTCATCTTGAAGACGCTTCTTAGAATGACCTAATTTATTTTTCTATCTTTTCATGACATCCTGACCACACACTTGCATTTGTTCCCTAACTCCTCCATACAACCGGACCCTCCTTTCAGTCAGACATACACGTAGCCTCTGGCCAGTCCTTATCCTCTTCTCTAAGCCTAGCTATGTCCTCTTTCATTTTTTCTTCTCTCTGTCTAAAACTCTTCATTCAACAAGGCCATCGTGGCATTTCCTCTGTTAATCCTTCCTGTCGTCCGGTGTTGAGTTGGTTGCGCCTCTGCAGTGTGTCCCATGGTTTCTTGCTCTCATCCGTCTCCTAGCAATTGTATTGGTAGTGTAGCTATGCATACTCTTTTTTTTTTTTTTTAACAGATCTTGCCTCCAGTTTATTTGTAAAAACAGCATAGGACACTGGTCATCTGCAAACTGTGTAAGTAGGTGTGTCACAGCAGTCCATCCATCTTCACACTGGCAGGAGCCTTTTCTATGGGGCCTTCACAGGGGCCTGGGCACCTTTGGGAGCCTGGGCTGGAGCTGAAGCCTGGGCCTTAGCTGGAGCTTTGGCCCCTGCCTTTGTTTGAACCTTGGGCTTTGGTTGGCAGAGCCTTTGACCCTTAGCCATGTAGCTTCAAATCTTCTTCCCAAGCTTGGGGTGAGCGATGAACGCCAGACGGCTGAATTTGCGGCTGGGACCCTTTGGCATCTTGGGCTTGATGGACTGAGGCTTCACCAGGGCCTTGATGGTGCATACTCTATGCATACTCTTAAGCACAGATATTTCACAAAGATGCATCATCTGTTTGCCATGCTGCAGTACGAATTATTTCAAGCCATGACCTTATATATTCCATTTCTGGTTTTCTCCTGTTTTATATATGGCGTGTATGCCATTAACACTTATTCAAATGAATGAAAGAAGAAATTCTAAAAGAAGGATAACACATTAGATCAGGAGATGCTATTAAAAGCCTACATTGTGTCAGTAGGATGGAACAGGGGGAAAAATGAATGACACCTGTGTTATGCTTTGGGTCAAAGAAATAAAATTATCTGGGGCCCTATGCACTTTGAATAGGCACAGTGGGCATGGATAATCATATTTGGTATTATGGGATATATACAGCAGCAGGACAGGTGAGTCGGTTAAGTTGGAGTCAGGAGAGGTGCATGCTGTGCTTAGATTAGTTAGGTCTCTAGTAACTGATGGTTATAGCAAAGGCATCAAAAGTTACAGAACATCTAGGCTCAGAGATTGAGTAACAGTAAAGAAGTATTTAAGGTTTTAGATGAAGCCAAGGGATTAGAACAAAGGAGGTAATGTATGGGGGGATGGGTCCTTGTAACAGGTCAATTTTCACTTCTATAATAAAATATACAAGGCCAGGTGACAGAGAAAGAAAAGAAGTTCATTTACCTCCAGGTTGTAGAAGGTGAAATTTCAAGAAGTATGGTTCACTTATGCACAGAAAACAAAAACTTGTAAAATGATCACTGTCACTCTTTTACAGCTTGCTTTCCAGGGACCAAAGAGAGCCCTTTCAATCCCCCCCCCCCCACACCCAGGCCTGCATTCCCAACAGGATCTACCTAATCATCTCCTCCTCCTCCTCCTCCTCCTCCTCCTCCTCCT
>JADRCD010214949.1:6917-18971 GCA_019843815.1 Montemys delectorum
TCTCTTTCATGATGATTATGGACTAACCCTCTAAACCTGTGAAAAAGCTTCCAATACAATGTTTTCTCTTATGAGGCAATGGTGGCCCACATCTTTAGTCCCAGCACTTGGGAGGCAGAGGCAGGCAGATTTCTGAGTTTGAGGCCAGCCTGGTCTACAGAGTGAGGTCCAGCCAGGGCTACAAAGAGAAACCCTATCTCAAAAAAACAAAGCAAAACTGTATTCTCTTCCAAGAGTTCCTTTGGTTGTGGTGTCTCTAAAGCAGCAGAACATTGACTAAGACAGCTATACTAAGTAGCATACTTAGTAGTATACATGTACCCTCTCACTTAATCCTCCCAACCAGTTTTAGAAGTTGTTACTATGTGACAATGATGTGATATAATTAAGAAACTGGAGCTTATACCTATTAAATAACTGTCAACTTTCCATTTTTACAACTATATACCTGAGAGGAATCATTTCAAAAAGGAAGCATTATTTTGGCTCACATCTCCAGAAGTTTTAATCCATGGCTACTCTCGACCTTTTAAAATCTATGGTAGGAAGCTTGTGGTGAACTAAAACTGCTTACACCATGGTGGCCACAAAGCAGAGATGGATAAAAAGCAGATGAGGGGACATATGTGATATATACTCTCCAAAGACATTGACCTGAGGCATTTACACTCATATGCTTTTGACAACTAGAACCTAGCTACTGATGTTTTACCACTTCCAGAAAGCTATGAACACTTAATAATGTTGCAGTCTTCATAATGAATTATCTACTGCATAAGTTAGGGGTTTATTACTGTAAAAAGACACCATTACCATGGCAACTTTTATAAAGGACAACATTAAGTTAGGGTTGGTTTATGGTTTCAGAGTTTCAGTCTATTCCGTTATCATGGTGAGAATCATGGCAGCATCCAGGCAAACATGGTGCTAGAGGAGGAGCTGTAAGTTCTATGTCTTGATCCAAAGACATACAGAGAAATACTGTTTTCTGCAGGCAGCCAAAAGGGAGGTCTCATTCCATACTGAGCAGAGCTTGAGCATAGGGGCTCTCAAGGCCATCTATACAGTGACATACTTCCACTAAGAAGGCTTCATCTCCTCCAATAAGGTCACACATCCTCATAGTGCTATTTCCAAGGGGCAAACTGTATATATATATATATATATATATATATATATATATATATATATATATATGTGTGTGTGTGTGTGTGTGTGTGTGTGTGTGTATACATATATGTGTGTATATATATGTGTATCTACATATATAAACACACATACATGTATATATACATATTATACACACATATATATATATGCCACCACATTCCACTTCTGGCCTCTATATGTCTATTCAAACACATGACTCTATTTGGGCCATACTTAGCCACAGAATAATGAAAACTACATTTACTACCACTTGAAAAGTCTCCATACCCTATCATAACCTCAACATTGTTTAAAAGTGCAAACTTCAAATTCTCTTCTGAGATTTATACAGTCTCTTAAAAATAATCCCTTATAAATTCAAAACCAAGAAGGAGATCATATGCTTCCAACATCACAGGATATATATTACTATTTCAGAAAATCAGAGTGAGGAAATACTAGACAAAAGCAAGACAAAAATAAAAACAAACAAACACAAAATAGATGTGTGAACTCCAAACTCTGCATCTCCATGTCTGATTTCAAAGCACTCTTCAGATCTCCAACTCCTCCAACTCCTTTCATCTTTGATGACTACAACAAATTTCTTTCTCTGGTCTGGTTTCATCCCCTGTTAGCACCTTTCCGTGGCAGGTATACCATAGCTCTAGTATCTACCACATCTTGGGTTATCCATAGCACTTTCAATTTCACAGCTTCTTGTTCTAATATCTGGGATTCACATATTATCTTTTGGGCTCCTCCAAAAGGCGTGAGTCACACCTCCAGCTCTGTCCTCTGTAGCACTCTGAACACTGCTGCTGATAATCTTGGTGGTCATCTCATGGTACTGGCATCTCTAAAATGCTGGAGTCTTCCACTGTAACTAGGCTTCACTAGTAACTTCTTATGGGCTCTTTTCTTACTGCCTCAAGTTCTTTGCATGACCCCTTCAGACCTCTGCCATCAACTACAACTAAGACTACACTTTCACTAATAGCCTTTCCACTCCTCTCACAGTGCCAAGCCTCAGCTGCTCTCTATGACACCTTTATACCTTTAAAACCAGTACCACCTAGATGACTCTTAAACTTAACCAAGTCCTGCTGCCAGCTCAAGCTCTATCTGTGGCACAACTTCTTTATGTTCTGAAAAAAAAATACCTCCCAGAGGATTTCACTTCAGTGATGCTGATCTCTTCTTAATTCCCATTAATTTCTTAGCTCCAGCTAAGAAATTGTCTCAGTCTTGACTATAAAGGCAGAGACACACTGCTTAAGCTGGTGAATTCTGCTGCTCGCTGGGGCTGGAACATGGTCTTCTTATTCTATTTTATCATCAGCAGCTTTTTGTTTCCCAGTTCCTTCCCTGCCTACATTTGATTCTCCTGGAACGTGCTCTGTAGAGTGATGTTGAACTGAAAGATCTACATGCCTCTGTCTCCTGAGTGCTGAAAATAAAGGCATTCTCCAACACACATGGACCTAAGCCTGTCTTTACCTTTTCACAGGATTTTTAAATTCTGGTTTGAACTTTATTTCAGATATAGTCAACTTTACAACCCAGAATAGTCATCATAATTCATCCCTTTTCAATTTGATATATAATCACATCTACTTTGTGCTTAATTTTACTTTATTATTTTATGGAAGTTCTGAATTTCCTCTTCTCTATATCAAAATATATACCATGCATTTGTAGATAACCATGTTGGAGAAATTAAAGTCTGTGAAATTGTTCTAATATTTATCATAAATCATGTGTGTATTTGTTATAAATATTCAGAACCCAACTGATAGATATATGTTTAAAGTCCTAGAATCAATTAGAATTTGTTTAAAGACATAGAAATTCTTCTGAGAAAGCTTGGAAACACCTTAGTAAACCTAGAGAATGTCTCCGCTAAATTTGTTGGGTTTAGGTTTTGTTTCTATCTTTGTATGAATAATTTTAAAAGAATTTTCATGAATCTTGAGTTGTAAAATTTATTTTGTCTGAGTAATCTATTCTTAGTCTTGGTACATTCTACAGGTATATATTGATGTTAGCTGTAGAAAACCAGTTACTGTCCTATGATCTCATGCAATGATTTTGGGAAATCTTTAAGGTAGCTAGAATTTTCATTTCCATTTTGTAGACATATATAGTGAAACATGAAGCACCTGAGATTAAGTACATGGCTCAGAATGGAAGAGATGTTACGTGGGTATAGACTTGAAAGCATTTAGCATCACCAGGAAAACACATCTGTGGTGGTTTCAATAGGCTTGGCCTCCATAGACTCATGTGTTTGAATATTTCACCCATACAAAATGGCACTATTAGGAAATATAGCCTTATTGAAGTAGGTGTGGCCTCATAGAGGAAGTGTGTCACTGTGGGGGAGGGTGGGATTTGAGGTCTCTCGTGTTTAAGCTCCATTCAATGTGGAATTCCAATCTTCTTCTTCCTGCCCACAGGACACAGTCCCCTTCTGCTGCCTGGGGATTATGTAGAATTCTCAACTCGGCCAATACCATGTCTGCCTTCACACCATGATGATAATGGACTGAACCTCTGAAACTGTAAGCCAGCCCTAATCCAATGTTTTCTATTATCAGAGTTGCATTGATCATGGTGTCCTTTCACAGCAATGAAACCCTTCCTAAGACAACTGCTCTCTATGTGTCTATTAGGGTATTTACAGAGAAGTTTAATTGAGGAGAAAAAAGCCCATCATGTATAAGAGCCATCCTATCTTGTGGGACTTGTTCCAAACTATTAAAAAAAAAAAAAAAAACTAAAAAGTAAAATGAGAGAAAGGGAGAAGAATACCAGGATTCACCTCTCTCTGGCTCCTCATTACAGATACAGTGTGACAGTCACCTCATATTCTTGCAGCCAGCCCTTTGTGGGAGACTATATCTCCTCAACTACTAGACCCTTATCTGGTCCATAACTCAAATGCTGTTCTCTTTCAGAAACAGATAATTTCTTACCAATTACCTGTATGTTCCTGAAATCAGTTGAGTTGACATTTAGTATTTGCATTCAGAGTCTCTTAACTATAATTATTATTATTTATTATACTAAATACTATATTTTTAACATTTTTATTTTTATATATTTTATATAATATAATGTATTATTTTAAATTTATGTCATACATCACATGTGATGGGTTGGTAAGTCAGAAGCAGATATAATTTTCTAAATAAATAAAGCTAGTAACAATCTATACACATCTTCAGATTTTACCAATAAATCATCAAACTATTTAAGGTAAGTGATATCTCAATGAACTTTTCAGGATCTTACCAAATACAACAAGGAGTGTAAAAATAGTTTTTTTTAAATACTATGCAACAGGAAGAAACAGACATCATGTATTCTAGAAATAATTGGAAAAATTATAGAATTAAAATTTTATGTTTATATAAATTTTTTCATGGCTCCTTAGAAGGAAATGGGAGAAGGGAGAGATAAAATTTCCTTTGATGGAAAATCTAAGCTTTCTTTTTATTTTCTTCTATTTTTATTTTTTTCTCATAAAAATACATCCTGAATTCAGTTTCCGCTCCTTCCACTCCTGCCAGGGCCCCACCTGCCCTCACCCTCGGATTGACAGTTCCTGTTTCCCTTGAGAAAAGAGCAGGCCCCCCAGCGATATCAACTGAACATTGCATAATAATATACAATAACACTATGTACAAATCCTCATATCAAGGCTGGGAAGAAGCAACCCAGTAGGAGGAAAAGAGTCCCAGGAGCAGGCAAAAGAGTCAGAGACACCCTAATACTCACTGAGAAGAATCTCAAAAATCCCCAAACTAAACCACCACAACTTATGTTAGAGACTTATTGCAGGCTCCTAATTGCTGCTTCATTCTCTGGGAGAATTTTTTAGTCCTGTTTAGCTGATTTTGTTAGCCATGTTCTTCTAGTATCCCTGACACCTCTGGGTCCTAACCCTTATCCCCCACCTCTGATGGCTTCCCTGAGCTCTGCCTGAGGTGTGGATATAGCTCTCATCATCTGCTTCCATCAGAGGCTGTGGAGGAAGCCTCTCGTGGTGAGTAGGCTAGGGACTACTCTACAAGTATAACAGACTATTATTAGGAATCTTATTGGGTTTTTGTTTGTTTTCTTTTGTTTGTTTTGTTTGGCCAGATGTGTTCAATTCTACTATACGTCTCCTGGCCAATGAAAAGCTGGATGCTGGGCATCAAGGCAGTGTCAGGCATGGACTTCCTTTTTTGGCATTGGTCACCGTTTGGCCACTCCCACAAGCTCTGAGCCACCATTGCTCCACCACATCTTGCAGACTAAATAGGTTGTACATCAAAGGTATTATGGCCAAATTGGTAGCCCAGTCCCACAACTGGAAGACTTGCCAAGTTACAGGAGATGGTTGATTCAGGCTCCATATCAAACATAAGTAGGGGTACTTGTTAGAGTAGTCCCCATAGATTCCAGGAAGTTTTCACTGGACTAGGTTTCCATATTCCCCACCAAATGCCACCCAATGACAATAGTCTCTTCCAGTACTATCTCCCTCTGTCCCTTCCTACTTCACCTGATCTTTCTACCCACCTACCCACCCTCATAATGTGTTTTATTTCCTTTTCTCAGAGAGACCTATGCATCTCCCTATAGCCTTCCTTGTTCCTTAGCCTCTGTGATTTGTGAACTGTTACATGATTATCCTTTATTTAATAGCTAATAACCACTTATAAGTGAGTACACATCATGTTTGTCTTTCAGGGTCTGGATTGTCTCACTCAGAATTATTTTTTGTAGTTCCATCCTTTTTCCTGAAAATTCCATGATGTCATTTTTCTTAACAGCTGAGTAATGCTCCATTGTGTAAATAAACAACTAGGTTTTCTTTGTCATTCTAGTTAGTTAGACTGTCAAATCTAGACTAGAGAGAACTCAAGATTTTTAATTCCAAAACTTGAGTGTTCAGTGCTATATTACAGAAGAGAGAGCTTAGATCAGATCTATCTCATCTCTTTCTCTCTCTGTCTCTGTCTCTGTCTCTCTGTCTCTCTGTCTCTCTGTCTCTCTCTCTCTCTCTCTGTGTGTGTGTGTGTGTGTGTGTGTGTGTGTGTGTGTGTTGCATACATGTGTGCAGGTACACATGCACATGTATACTGTGGTACTGTGGGTAGAGAGGCCAGGCCGTGCTCAGTCTCTGTCTCTCTGCCAAGTGATGCCTGCTTGCCTCCTGCCATGTGTAAATGAAACACTGCCAGGCCTCTGTTCTAGCCGATATTGTTTACCAAATTTGAAAATTCCTAACCATTCCCCACTCCCCAAAATCGATATAGCCCTTATTTATCAACAAAGTTGAGCTTTGTCACTGTGATCCCAGAAGTTAATCTGTGAGTATTAATGGCTGCCTGATATATATATATACATATATGTATATGTATATGTATACATATATATATGTATATATATACATATATATATACATATATATGTATGTATGTATGTATTGTATGTTCTGTAGATTTTATGTTTATATAACTGGAAATGTTTTTTTCATGAGTAATACTTCCTTGTTGTATAAAAGTAAAATACAAAAGAAAAAAATGTAGAAATCATACACACACACCCCTGAGGGACTGCAGAGATGACTCAGTGGTTAACTGCACTTTCTGCTTTTCCAGAAGAGCCAAGGCCATATTCCCAGAACCCTTCAAATCCATTAGCATTAAGAACCATTTAATCCAGTAGCATCAATAAACAACCATTTAAATCCAGTAGCAAGAGATTTGACACTCTCTTCAGGCCTCTACAGGACACAAATGCACACATGTGGCATTCACTCACATGGACTCACATATACATAGATGAATATATTGAAAATAAATCTTTTAAAATGTTTGTTTAAACAATTAAGAATGTTTCACAGATGAAGAATTCACTTCCTAGAGTGCTCTGCTACATACAATTTACAAAGTTGACAATCTCTTCTAACCTCCCAATTCCCAATTCCTCAAACTCAAGCAAAGCCAGCTCCTTTCCACTTCTCTTCCCTGAGCTTCTTGTTCAGCTTGAAGCTCTGGTCAGGCCCAAGTCCAGAGTGATAACTCCTCCCCTATCCTGAAGCTGACACCCATAGGTGGAGAGAAGTTGGAAAGGTCTTGCCCTGTCACTCTGTCCTTATAAACTGAAGCTCAGTGGCCCCCTTGCCAGGATGCAGGATGCCTGGGTCCAAGTCCCAGGTGCACTCACTTTGATCTTTGGCCTGCCTTTCTGTCTCCAACGAGTGTCAATTAGACTGTAAACACATGTAAAGGTCTTAAACTGCCCTAAAGGATTCAGAGGCTGTGACAATGAATGCTGCCTGGAAACAAAGATCTTGGATCCTACAAATATCCCCCTCAGAATCGTGTTGATCATCTTATGGGTCATTTTAACCCCTTTTGTTCACCTGTGGCCTAGTGAGGCACTTCTATTCTATGTTCAGAGAACTACAGCATGATGTCAGACCAGAAGATCATCAGACACCTCCAGAACTGCACCCCCACCCGTTGCTCCACTAGAGGGCATTTGGGTCACTTCCTTGGATCCCCCACCACACTACCATCAGGTTGTCCTGAAGCCAACTCCTACAGAATCACCTCCTCTCTACAGCCTCAGGCCAGAGGGCCCTGCTGGCCAAATGAGATTGACTGTATGCAACCCTTTGAGCTACCTACCCACAAACCTCTTGGATCAAGCCCAGGACCCTGCAATAACTGCTTATCCCATCATGTCTCTTGTCCTTTGATGTATTTTTTTAATATACTGCCACCCCCTCCCCTTTCATCATGAGAGCTAAGCTGCATCCATAATCTCTGTCCTCCACTAAAGGCTGTTGACATTTTTAACAATTAGGGGTACCTGTAGTGGAAATAGAGAGATCATAGCTAGTGGACTGTCAATCTTGATTGGACAGCTCTCTCTGCTATTCTACAGAGGCACTTCTGTGCCTGGAAGAGATTGCAGACTAACTTCAATCTAACTGAACTGCAGACTAAGCCATCTTCCAACCATACCTGGGCAGAGGAGTGGACCTCACTATACCTCTATAAGCTGTGCAAACAATACAAATACTGAGTTTCCACGGCTGGCTGCTAAGTGATGGATACAAGTTCAGAGGTTGAGGAAAGTTCCAGTTTCTTCCAGTGGTGATTGACTACACTGACCACCTGCTGGTAGGATTGAGCATCCAAGATGTGAATGAGTGCTTAGAACATCAGCTTCCTGGAACCTCAGGGGCACTAAAGAAATGAACTGGAAAGCTCCTGCAATCCTATTCTAGTTCTACAATCTGCTTTCCTGGGAGACCAGAATTTGATTAAGCATGGGACTCTTAGGGAGATACAAATCAGAAAACTGCCTTCTAGGAGAAGGTAAGGTAGTGAGAAAGCCTGGAGAAGCAGACATGGTTAGACTTGTGTGGAGTGAGGCCAAGGAATGCTTCCTTCCACATTCTTCTCCAGGAATCCCCTGGAACTAGAGGGGAAGCAGACCTCACCTTGCTTCTCCTGCTGAGCCTCTCAGTTCCAGGGTCTACAGCTCAACTGTCCAAAGTTAACTAATGAAGGGATGAAGGTCTTGGCCTCTGGCTGAGGGATTGAGTACTGCTTGGAGCTTAGACTGTCTGGAGGAGTGAGGGGAGAAAAGGCAGTTCCTGGTGCCAAAAACTTGATGTCTTGCCCCATCTTTACTGTGTGTGTTGCACAGGAGTGAAGGGCAATGTTTCCCTTCAGACAGACAACCTTACCAAAGTTCACTGCTTAGGTATGCAGGCAGAGCAGATGTGGCCTGGATTCCCCCTGTAGACCAGGCTGGCTTCAAATTAAGGATCTTCAAGAATACTCATCCCTGGGCCACCAAAGACGATGGCAGGACAGGGATTTCAGCTAGATTCAGGCTCTGGAAACTGGACTTTTCCCTGTAGGAGGAGGTCACCTTAGCCTACTTGTTACCTAACTGAAGTTGAAGATGGTTATAGGGCTTTTAATTCAGTTGTATGGCCTGCAAAGAGTGACTTTCCTGAAGTTCAGTGGCTGAAACATTTTATTTATTTTATTTGAAATGTGCATTGGTGTTTTGTCAGTGTCTCTGATCCCCTAGAAGTGGTGTTCCAGATAGTTACGAGTGGCCATGAGGGTGTTGGGACAACACTGGGTCCTGAAAAACAGTCTGTGTTCTGAACAGTTGAGCCAACTCTCCAATCCTCTGAGTGAGTATATTCCCACTCAGTACAGTCACTACTATGGGTGAGTCACATTTTCAGAGGTGACCTAGCACTGTCCATTCCATCAATATTTATAAAGGCACTGCTTTACTATTCCTGTCCTAGGTATCCAGGATGAGACCAGATGCAATGCTACTTCTAAGGATAAGCCTTCAGAGAGGCCCACACACCAGGCTTACAAAGATGAACTTCTTCTGGTGTACTGGACCAGGTGTGGTACGAAACAATGGTTCATATCCATTGACCTATGGGAGCTTGTTCTATAAGACAACACCCACTCTGAACACCTATTCCCTAAGGATGAAGGATCTGTCATGCCAACCTACACTGGGTCTGTCTTATTGGGAGAAAAGGCAAATTTTGTAAAATAAACTTAATCATTACATAAAAAAAAAAAGAATTCATTTCCTCACTGATAGACTGAAACTCTATCAAAATACCAAAATGCCAGAGTTATTAGAGCTGAATCCTAATTCACCTCATCTAGGATTAGGTTATGATTTCCATTAACTGAGTTTGCTCCCTCAAAACAAAACAAAACAAAAGTAAATAAAAAAATAAAAAAAGTACACTAACAATAACAAAAAACAACCTCTTGCCCAAACCTCTTGGTGCAAAGAAGAAAACACTATTTATCAATCCTGAAAGAAACTGCCTATGGACAATTGTGTACAATTGACTCAATATCAGAGTCCAACTTTTCTTGACTAAAGTTTCACTGAGCAGACACATTTTTTTTATCTTCCTGAAATATGACGTAAAAAATATCCAGGGGAAAATTCTAATTGCAGGAAGGATGATAGGATGCTTTGTACATCTTTCAAAATTCCCTTTTTCTCAGAGATGATATGTAGGGGTACATGTTTAAAAACCATTGTAACCCTGAGATTTCTTCTGCTTAAAAAAGACAAAACATATTTCACTAAAGTGTATATAACGTGAACACTCAATAAAAAATGGTTGTTTATCCTGTTCTTTCTAAAATGCATTTGTGCATCATTATTTAAATCAATGACTCTCAAGTCTCCTAATGCTGCAACCATTTAGTACAGTTCCTTATATGTTGGTGGCTGCCCAACCATAAAATTCTTTGCTACTTCATAATTTTAATTTTGCTACTGTTATGAATTTTAATGTAAATATCTGATATGTAGAATATCTAATATGTGAACCTCCAAAGGGCTCACAATCCATAGATTGAGAACTGTACATTTGAACTGTACATCAGGAGAATTCCCACATTACATATTAGATCCTCATAATTTTAATCCTAAACTACATTGATGATTCCAATGTATTTTATTTAAATATTGGATAGGCAAGGGAAATTTACAGACATACACATTCTTCTGTCAATCAGCATTGCAAAAATTATGCAAAATAAGCAAAGGGTAGGAATATTGTTGGTTTCAACAAGAAAAAACAAAAGAACACATGGAGAGTTACATGGATTAGGATCACTGCGACAGCAAGAAAAATCATATGATGATGGAGATTTCTCATTTCTTCATTCACTTATTCAGTTTTAGCTAGAATTTAAAATTACTAAAATGACAATATTGATATTTTGCAAATGACAACTTCTACCTCTTGTTTTTGTTCTTAACATTCCTTTGAAAATGGCTGGAGCTGAGCTATAGAGATTACCAAGGAGGAAACTGAGAATTATACTACTAGTCAACAAAAATTTTCCAGAAACTGTAAAAGTTCTTTTATGTGAAATTACTTTTACTCATCTGGAGAAAATGTCATCTTGGAGGCTCACTGCTGAATAAGTTCACTCTTTCTAGTTTTGTGAATGCTAGCTGGCTGGTTTAACTCTGCTGTTATGGCTCAAACTTCTCTCCAAGCTGCCTGATTCAATCTGGCTTATCTCAGCTTCTCAAGAAATTGCTCTGCTTCACCTAAAACTCTCTCTAGGATTTTTTTTCTAATCTTCTGGCTTCTTATTCTCTGGCTTCAACTATATCTGATTATGTCCATTGAACTGCATGAACTTACAAACTCAACTCCCTGAACTCCACTTATTTCACTGACTTCCAACTCTTTTTTCCTATTCTGGTCTTAAATAGTCTCTCCCTCCTGTGTAATTCTCAAGAGAGCTGGATGTATTCTATCTAACTCACTGTCTATCTAACTCTTTCTCTGATTTGTTACTTTGTCTGCCCCTGAAATAGATGTCATTGTTTTTGATTAGAAGTACTTACTAAAGAATTACAGGGTGTCCTGAGCAGACCTTGGGCACAAGCTCTGCAGCCAGTCCCACAACACCCAGAGAAAGCTCCACTCCCAGGTGCTCTGAAACTCTCAGGATCAGATATGAGGGGGACCCAACATCTGTCCCAACACTAGGAGTAACTGGGACCTGCCAGATCAGGCACACAGGAATTCCACCAGCAAAGTGGCCCGGATTCCTTCTGGTATCTCTGGGCTGGTGTCCTGAGTAGACCTTGGATGCAAGCTCTACAGCCAGTCCCACAACACCCAGAGGAAGCTGCTGCACTCCCAGGTGCTCTAACAAGCCCAAGGTCACAGGATCCCAAAATCACAGGGTCACAGAAACTGCCTGAGTCTGAGGAGTTCTGATACAACCAGGATCACAGGAAGGACTGACTCCAGTCAGAATTAGCAAGGGCAGGTAGCCCTAGAGATAACTAGATGGTGGG
>JADRCD010214950.1:0-38472 GCA_019843815.1 Montemys delectorum
GAGGCCCATCACACAGCTCAGAAGTTGCAATGTTAGGTGCTGAACCCAACACTTCAGAATCTAGAGCCCACACTTAAATGCTACATTAAAGGGTCTTATGAATGGCTGTTCCCTGTTCCAGTGCAGAACAGAGGAGGGTCCTCACGTAAAAACTACAAATACATCCACACAGAGGAGCTCAGGCTCAGCTGCCCCTGCGCTTAGGCCCCACCTTCAGGACAGTGCTGTGGAGCGCCACATGAACTTTAAACAGGGATGAGCTACTCTTCCCTGCTCTGTTCTCTTCCTGCCTTAAAGAAGGTTTTCTTTTAACAGCATGGCCCTTACAGGAGTCCTCACTCACAGACCTAGCATCCCAGTGGCCATCCTAAGACCGCTGTGTCATTCTGTAAAAGGCAAAAAAGAAAGTAAGTGCCATCTCTAGAAGCAGCAGCGACTCTACCACCTGCCAGGCTTCTGACAGATGGCCCCTTACCCTCCATCCAACGAATGGATCCCACTTCATCCACCAGGCAAGCCTCAAGCTCTGGCACAAGTTTCCTCCCCCCAGTTATGGGGAGACTTGAAGAGCAGAAAAATCTTTATTTGAGTTGCACAGCTGGCTCTGTCCTCAGATACAACTGTGAGAAGTTGTCCATCCTACCAAGTCCCCTAGCCAGGATGTGCCAGCCCAAGCTATAGTCAGATGTTTTCTATACACTAGTCTTATACCAGCAGATGCTCCAAAGCTGAGCAAGATAAACTCTCAGGCCCAGCATAGCTCATTAACACCTCAAACAGGCAAGGTAACACCAACAATCAAATCTGGAAATGACCCTAAAAGGTAGCCAATGTTTAAGATCCATCGAGAAGCCAACTGGGACCCTAAGCTCCTGTCTACACCGTCTCTTTTCATCCCGCCCACAGTATTATTCAAGAAGGACTATTACTACTTCCAGATGAAGAAACTTCTGCCAGGGGAAAACACATGGTTAGTACATAGCAGAGCTGTCACTCAAACCCAGGCCTCCAGGGCCCAAAGTCTTAGCTTCACTAAACACCAGGATGTCATCAAGAAGCTGTGAAACAGTAGCCCGTGATCATGGAAGATGGAGCCTGACCTCTCCTGGGAATATTTACACAAAGGAAATAGCATTTACCCTGTTCTCACAGGAGAGGAGCTGACCAAAATGACAAGAGTCAGATGATTTCTACGCAGAGTGGGGACGTGATATTCAAAGGCCAAGAGGACCACATTAGTAACATAGCAAAAGGAGGCCTGTGACATGGCAAGGAAGGGGTCTGAGGAGACAAACTGGCCCCAGATCAAAGACCTTGAATGCAGTAAGTTTAGGAATTCGATTTAGCCCTGGGCACATTTGGAGCCACTGATGGCATTTTCAGGCAGAGGAGTGACTTGTGGTGAAATGAGTCAGGAGGAGGAGGAGAAAAGTGGGGTTAAATACCAGTCAGGAGGCTGCCTGAGAGACAGTGCTGATGGAAGAGAGAAAACAGAGCCTGAAAAACAGCATCTGAGGATGGACAAAAAAAGCAGCTGACCCAGGAGGAAAGGGGGACATGAGACAGGGAGAAAAGATCAAAATTGTTCCCTGGCTGTTGGGTCCCAGCACTGAAGTTCCCCTGCTTGGGACAGGAAACACAGCCAAGCAAGAACTGGTTTTCATTTTGTTTGGTTGCAGTGTGAGAAGGTACCATAATAAGTAGAGGTCCCAGGCCACTGCAGAGTAAGGGAACCAAGGCCTACAGAGATGTACATCTGAAAGTCCTCAGGGTCATCCAGGGAAGAGACCAGGCAAGGTAACACATCCCCTCCCTCCCCCAGATGCAGCCCCAGCACCAACTCATCCATGCCCAACCTTGGTTGCCGTGCAACCACAGAATGTGCTGCTCTCTCCAGAGTCTAAGGACTGTGGCTCATTACAGTTTGGACTACGTTAGCACTAAACATCCCATAATTGCAGAGTTTGCCTGATGCTCTGTCATTAGCTCTCTGGATCTCTGAGCCCCACCTCTCTATTGGATTTGCTGACTGACCCCAACATAAAATGTCTAGTTAACCGGGGAAGCTCTGGCTATGAGGTGGAGGGCCCCTGCTGCTCTTGCCCACCCTAACTGTCCTCAGCCACGAACTTTAAGCTGCCATCTCTCTATACATGACATCTGTCCTTTGCAAGTACAGACGACTGATATGATTACTCACACAGAGGAGAACTGAAAATTGAGGTCAAGGCAGAGGGCCTGGCAATGAGTCACTTTTCTTCATGGTGGAAAATCACCAGTCAGGAGCCTGTAGGGGTCTCTGCTTGAAGAGCCAGAGGAACCGAGCTGGGACTGGGGCTCAGTGTTTGCCATATCTGCGATGAACAGAAACCTGGACCTGAGACTATAAAAGTCATTCCTGCATCTGAGAGCAGGTGAAGGGTCCCCCCAGGGTTGGGGTTCCTAGGGGTTCTGCCATGTCCCTGAAGACATCCTGCTTCCCATGGTGTTCCTTTACACCTCAGACAGAGGCTTTCCTAGACATCTAGAATGAGGTGACTAAGCCCCCAGATCTGGATCTTCTGGAGTCTCGCAGACTGTAAACACAACTCCAGACGCAACCACAATCCTCCCCACACACCACACTCTCAGGCAGACGATGCTGTTTAGGCTGGAATTATGCAGGGCAGGGCTGGAGGAAGTTATAGGGCGTATCTTAAGGAACTCCAGAACCAAGCAATTCACTCCTAACACATTTCTCCAGAACTTCTCTAGGCCAGAGGGAATAGATTACTCACCCAACAAGTGAAGGATTGCCAATGACAGAGCACCTTTTATTATATCGTCCTTCAAGGTAGTTTGATGATCAGAGTTGGGCATTCTACTTTACAGATGTAGAGATGGAGATTTAGAGGCATTGTGTAATCTGTCTAAGACCCCCCCCACCCCCCACCAACTGTTTTAATAAACGTCCTGGTCACTGTGCTAAGTGCTTGACTCAATCTCAATTGTTCCCTATAATCCTCAAAGCAGGCCCTTGAAACTACCATCACTGAAACTGATGTGGCCAGTGCCGCACAGAGAAATGGGAACAAACCTCAGAAACTATAAGACCAGAGTCTTGATCATCTCTATTATGATGAGCCCTTGGGTGGGGTCCAGCAGTTCAGCTGATAACTCAACCCCTAGGACCCAAAGTCAGCTCCTCCCACTACACAATACTGCTCTTATGTTGCATAGTGATGCCTTTGTAAACCTGAGGACCATCTACAGCCCATGGTGTGCTAGTTACTTCTCAAATCTTCCACCACTCAGCTCTTACTGAGAAGCAATGGGGTATGTTAGACTTCAAGGCTGGGTGGTCCTACTATTACATATCTCTGGTGATTCTGTAGCAGAGCAGAAAATCTGGGGAGTTACATAAACAGTAGTACTGAGTAGTACTGAGAAAGTACTCCATCAGAATTCTGAGGAGCCTTGGAGTCTCCCCACCTCTTTACTGTCCTCACCCCCATCTTGAATTTCTCCCTTCATTCTCTGAAATCCAGCACTGGGAAAGCCTCTAGGGCTTATCTTTTCCATACCAAAGGTAATGCTATTCCCATCTTGGCAGACCTCTCCCTGGCCTCCAGCTCCTGGTACCAGATCCACACTCCTAGCTTATCATTCTGATATTGTGTTCTCCAAATTTCTGGAGTCAATAGTTAGTGGAGCACTTACACCTATTCTCTGTTTGGCTCATTTTAATTTCTTCATACTTCAAGTGGAAGTTTCAATTCAAAACCTTCCAAGTCTAGAACTTGGATTCCCCTCTCTCTCTTTCCTATTTACTGTGCAAAGTGGGTACTCTGTAAATAAATGCTTTTCTACCTAACAATCATTCAGAAATAGTGTGCAAAATTTATCATGCACACCGGGCCAGGTATTCTAGGATTCTGCTGGAGATACCTGTGATGGTTTAAATAAAAATGTCCACCCTCATAGACTCAGGTGTTTCAATATTATCTCAAGTAGGTGGCTGTTTGTGGAGGCTTAAAATGTATAACCTTATTGGAGGAGGTATGTCTTGGAGGCAGAACTTAAGGTTTCGAAGCTCTGAACAATTCCCAGTTCACTCTCTTTTCATACTGCATGAGGTTCAAGATGTGTGAGGGGTCAGGACTCAGCTTCCAGGTCCAGCCACTATGTCTTCGACATGCTGCCACGCTGTCTCTGGTGTGATGGGCTCAGTCCCTCTAATGGTATCATAAGCCCCAAAATAAACCCTTCCTTTTATAAGTTGCCTTGGCCACACTGTTTTATTACAGCAACAGAAAAGTAACTAAGACAATACCGGAGTATGAGCTCCATGAAGCTGGACCCTTTAATTATGCAGATATGTTCCTTCCAACCCAAGTGTGTGCTACACACGTCATATGGGAGTCAGCACAGTGTTATGGGAGAAAAGAAACGGGGTGCTTGACTAGAACTAAGGGAATCCCTGTGAGTTTCCTATTCATATAGCACACTCTCAAGTCAATGGGATTCCGAAAAAGATAGCTCCAAACAGAAGGAGTATCATGTGCCAAGAAGGAAAGGCATGAGATCATGTACTATGGAGGGAGGGAGTTGTGAAGTGTAGCCAGAGGGTAGAAGTGAGCTTGAAAATGACTGGGTAGAATTCAGAAGCCTGCTGGAACACTTTTGCCTGTGGCTTTATCAGCTTTATACTCCAGCAATCAGGGCAAAACATTCTTCCTCAGCATGCATCCAGTCATACCAAGGAGTGCTATACAACTAAACAGAGCCCACCCCCAGAGGCTAAAAGGACTACAAAACTAGTGTACTCTACGGTTTCACCCCAGCTACGAGACAGATGCTAAGCCCCACTGAACATCTCATAGGAGAGACTGAGCAGGCCTCCTGTTAGTCAATGAACTGCTTTCCCAGTTTGTGGCACTAAAGATCATTTTGTTCAAAAAAGGACAAAACCATCCAAAACTCAGCACTGTACTCTTAGCACATTAAATCAAAGAAAGCATCTGGGGAGTTCGCACCATCTCCCATTTCTTGCATGAAAACAATTGAACCTTGGAGGAGAAGATTTGCCCAAAGACACACAGCAAGTTGGTGGTAGGCTTGCCTCTGGCTCTCAACCCATGCTCTCTGATGCACTGTGCTCTCCCATAGGGCATTTGATGAACAAATTATAGACTTTCTCTGTTCCAATGAACTTAAAAGCAAAGGTTAAAACAATTTCTGAATCATTCTTCTTTAGATGAAAACAACAACAACAACAACAACAACAACAACAAAAAAGGGTCTCTCTCTCTCATCTCTGACTCGTTCAATCAATTAAACCTCTGGCTGCCACTCCAAGGTCTCAAGATAAATAGCTTATCCTTTCCCTCCAAACAGCATTTTCTCTGAAAGAAGAAAAGAAAGAGAGGAGGAAGGGATGGAGAGAGGGATGAATATGAGGAGGGAGGGGGAAAAGGAGAGAAGAAAGGAAGGAAAGAGGCTAGGAGGAAGGGAGGGAAGAAGAAAGACTAGCATGCTAAAGGCCAAAGAAAAGTCCAAGGGAAAAGAACCAAATCCCATCGCTAAGCTGTGTGTGTTAAATTTCTCTTACATGAAGCTCCCTGGAGAAGGGCTTGTTCATTTACTAACCATCTCTGGGGATTTGGGATGGGGGACATACACACAAGAGTCTGGTTGTGTGTGCCCACATATGTGAGTGCAGATACTGGCCAAGAACTGGTGACTTTCTTTATTACTCTTCACCTTGTTATTGCCTTGAGACAGGGCAATGATCTGAACTAGAAGGTTGCTGTTTGGATAGGCTGGACAGCCTTTCCCACCCACCACCCACCCCTAACACACACGCCAATGCTGGGGTTGCAGGCACTATGTGGAATTTTATATGGGTGGTGAGGGTTCCACCTAAGGTCCTCATACTTTCAGACTAAGCTCTCATACCCACTTAGCCATCTCCTCAAGCACTAACCAGTTGATAAACACATTCATCCAATAGCCACTTACAGAGCTCCTATAGTACACATTGTAATCATAGGCAGGAAGACCAATATAAATGAGATACCCAGTTAGTCCTGTGTGCTGAAGACACTCATGACTGGATAAGGCATCATGTCCCCATCAAGTAAACTCTTAATCTCACTTGAGTAAAGGACGAAAAAGGATGAAATTATTTCTCTAGAACAGATCCCTGCCATAGACAATTACTGGAGTCTGGGGGGTGGGGCGGGATGAGAATGAGCTTATGAAATATAAGCCAGGGGAGAATTGATTCCTCAAAAGTGGGGGAGGCACCTGAAGATGAACCAGCTCTGAGCCTCAGTTCCCCAGGCTTGCATTGGAAGGATGAGCTTAGCGGGAACTTGAAGCAACAACATTCAATGCCTTTGTAACCCCAGTTCCCAGAAGCGTACAGGAATTTATATTCAACCTCATCTTAAAAATAACTACTGAATCACTCCTGTCTGCCTTTTCAAGGTCACACACCATGTTGTTGTGGATTTCTCATGGGAAACAGGAGAAGGGAGGGATCCTAATGTTAGCTTTGATTGGTCTGCCTTTTGGCTCAAACAACAGAAAAACATACAATTATCCCATTGACAATTACAGTCTTTACTCTTCACCACAGTCACAGAAAATGACCCTCAACAGCAGAACAGCAGCCACAGAGCAGAGTGCACATATGTAAGCCATTACTGACTCAGAGACAGGCTGACCTACAGTGGCCCCCACTGGGTCTCCATAGTAACCTGGACAACCTGAGGACCACTCATCACTAGCTACAAAGGACCCTGAGCCTTGGTCATCTCAAACTTCTGGTTAAACAGAAGTCTTTTGGCTTTCTCAAGACAAAGAGATTCATGCTCAGTGAAAGGTGTCAAGAACTGCAAATCAAACTCAATCAGACGAAAGGGAAGATAGAGTCACTAGATAGAGTGTGAGTTTCTTGCTGGCAAGGACCATATCCAACAATGTCATTACTAGTCCTCAGCTACACTGTACCATACAAGGTCTGTCATTTACATTCAATAAATACGTGCACAATAATTTCACAGGAGGCCAACAAACACAGGACTGCTTGCATGGCTGAGTAGGTGATGTATTGCCCCAAGAAAACTGGGAAAAAAAATTGGCTTGAGTCTGACCAGACAATGAGCATCCTGGTTCTGTTACTCAGCAGCTCTGGCACCCTCTCAAGCCTCAGTTTCCCCATGGGATGCAGACTTCTTTACAGAAAGATTTGTTACTGAGCTGATGGAAGCATCCCATTCTGATGTCTTTAGCTGTCAAACCATCTGTGCATGTCCTTAGAGCCCCTCCTATAACTTCCCTTTATTCAGAGAGAAACTGGACAAAATGTATTTCCTCAAATGGGATGGTTACCGCTGCTGGCCAGTTTGTCTGGGCCTAGAGCAGTGGTTCTCAACTTTCCTCATGCTGCAACATTCAGCTCCTCATGTTGTGGGGACAACCAACCATTTGTATTATTTTATTGCTGCTTCATAACTATAGTTTTGCTGTTTTGAATCTGATATTCAGGGTATCTGATATGCAAATGGATTGCAAACCACAGGTTGAGGGCCACTGGTCTAGAGTGTCCTAGGAAACCAAGCTCTGCCCATGGCTACGGGCAAATTTCTAGATGGGATTGAATGATCTAGGAACACACACCAAAAATATAAGCAGCAGCATCCTGTGGGTTTGAAGGAAACAGAGAAAGCAAACTGAGTACCATCATTTATCTCACTGGTTCTCCTCCTGTGGGTCACGGCCTCTCAGGAGCAAAACTACCTTTCCACAGGTGTTCAATGCCATCGAAAACACAGAGGTTTACATTATAATTCATAACTAGCAAAATTACAGTTATGAAAAGCAATAGAAATAATATTATGGTTGGGGGAGCGAACACAACTGAGGAACTATATCAAAGGGTCTCAGAGTTGGGAAGGTTGAAAACTACTTCACTGCTCTAGTCCTGACTCTGGACACAATATGATATGACACTTCACGTTCCTGCTAACCTGTCTTCCCTTCCATGATCAGCACCCTCAAACAGTGAGCCAAATAAACCCTTTCTCCTTTAAGCTGGTTTTTTTTGTTGTTATCGTTGTTTGTTCATTTGTTTGTTGTCACAGTGATGAGGAAGTCAGTGATGCTTCCTCAGAGTTTATTTGAGCAAAGCATGGCTCTCTCTCCCTGGGCAGCACTCTGACACAGAAGAAGTCACAGGACTGTACTGAGGCAGCATGAGCAGTGAGCGCTTACACACTGAACACACACACACACACACACACACGCACACATACACACACACGCACACGCACGCACACATACACACACACACGCACACATACACACACACGCACACGCACGCACACATACACACACACACACACACACACACACACACACACACACACACACGAGACAGAACATCTCCCTGGCTGATCAGAATGGAAAGACTCCAGTCAGAGAGTGGCTGGTGGCTTCTGAAAATCCTTAGTTTGATTTTACTCTTTCCCCTGAACTTCACGTTGCCTGGGGTGAACAGAGGAGCGGTCCCAGCCTACTGGCTTCTGTAGTACTCTTCAGTGACAGAGCAAGGTGGACCCTAAAGTGCTAGTCACTTGGACCTATGAACTACTCTGACTCCAAAGCTCCCTGTGAGGTGAGATGAGCTGCCACCACAGAGCCAGCATCTCGATCCAGTTTAAGCGCTCTCCCTCGCACAAACACTGACCTCTACAGGGCCTCCCAACATCTGTCCTGGACTTTGAACACCACCTCAAAGGCTGCTTCACAGAGAAAATAGTGATTGCCTGACCATGGTGAAAACTCCATGGGCAGCAGCATGCCATAGAACTTTCTGTATACATGAGCCAATGAGGTGAGGGGGCGTGGTTAAGGCCAGCCCTTTATCTAGCTGTGAGGACCATTAGAGAGACCTCTGCGGCATGTAACAGTAGTCTCTGCTACTGTCTGCCAACAATATAGTATCCAACTGAACAAACTAAGCACTTCCAATATTCAGTAAGCATAAACTAGCTTTCTCTGTGAGCAGAGCCCCAAAGTACAGCCCAGAACATACATGATGGGTCTCCAGGCCCAGAGTTTTGTTTCGTTTTGTTTTTAATCTCTCAGTATTTTCTTTTCTTTCTGTTTCAGTTTTTGTGTTTTTATTTCAATCCTGATTGTCCTAGAACTCACTCTGTAGACCAGGCTGGCCTCAAACTCAGAGATCTACCTGCCTCTGCCTCCTGAGTGCTGGGATTAAAAGCATGTGTCACCACGCCCAGTTATCACCCAGTAGGTTCAATTAGCTTAAAAATGCTAGGTTAGGAATATGCAAAAAGAAACACACCTCCCTGTCTCTTGGACTGACTTACTGTCCCATCAGAAGTACAACAATGTAACCACTTACACAGGTCACAGATCTTACGCCCAGTCGGAATCCCTGGAATTCCCAAGGTGCCTGCTAGATAAGGTAAGCTAGATTCCTATACCATGTTCATTCAATGTAACTTTTGCTTCCCTTAAAATTTCTGAAGGCATCGGAACTTGGAGAGGGGAAAAGAAAGGTCAGGGTGTAACCAAAGAGACATAAAGTCTACCAAGATCTGACCACACCTTTTATTCTATTCCTCATCTGAAGAGGCCTAACCAATTAAAGAGTTCCTATATGCCAGCAAGCTTTACCTTCCATCCCGTGTGTGTATGTGTGTGTGCGTGTGTGTGTGTGTGTGTGTGTGTGTGCTGATATAAGTATAAATTGTTCACAGTTCACAGATAAAGAAACAAGTTCAGTTATCGCAGAGAACAGAGTCAAGTTGTGGCAGTCTGGCCTCGGCTCCACTGTCTCAATCACTTCTCCAGCCCAAGGATAGGCTTTGTCTGACCAGCTCAGGACCCCAATGTCAGAAATGCTAGTGTTTCACAGCCCAGTGTAATGTTGCACAGGGCAGGGATGTGTAGCTCAGCAGTAGGCAGACTGTATCCTCTCCACCAGGACTCTACCAACTGTTCCATTCTTTTTATTTTAAAGAGTCAAATTATCTTCTGTATACCCACTTATCAACCATCATCTATTAATACATCAATCTATACAACACATATACACACACACATACACACACACACACACACACACACACACACACACACCTGTTCAAAAACCAAATGAGCAGCATGGAAATGAGTGTGAAGTAAGTCAGCATCCCTGGCAGCTCTGGTGGAAAGTTCCAGACTCAGGAAAGGTGAGATACAAGTGAAACAAAATAAAACATGACAAAATAGAACACACAGGGCTCAACAGGATTACGTTTCCTTTAAACACTCTATCAAAATGTCTCAAAAATCAGAAAAGAAATAGTATTTTAATTATTGCTGCCTGATGGGGCTAAAGACAAAGCCCTTATGATGATGGCATGTAAAAAGGATCCAAGGCTAGCCCAGCTATCAGAAATCTGGAAAATCAGGTTGCACGGCTCCTCTAGAGACTAAGCCTAAGTACATCAGAGTCACCAACTGTCCCAGTGCCTGAGCCTAAAGAATGTCTAGACACGTGGGGTCTTCATGTCAGTCAAGGCGGTCACAGAAAACAGCTCATCAGGCATAGGTCTGGCACCCTGAACTTCCACCCCTGCTCTGGTTCAGACCTCCATGGCCTGCCAAGTCAAACAGGCACTTGCAGCTCTGCGTGGACTTTCCAGCGGGTGCAAGCACTTCGGGTGGCCCCGCATCTCTCCTCCAGTCTAAATACACTCGAACCTTCTGTCTTTATACACTGCTTAACCACCTCCCTACCTCAGCCCACACCAGTCCATTCAAAGCAATGAGCACCTCCCAAGGACCAGCTCTCCCAACAGTTCTCTTCTGGGTAGGCTAAGCTTCATGACTTACCTCTGCTCTTGCAGAGGAATGGAATCCAGGTGGCGGCCTCCAGGCAGTGCCATCATGTTAATTCCGATCTGCAACAAGGCCTGCCCACAGCGGTCAGGACCCTGAGAAGACAGGCCAGGATGGATCTGTTAAGAGAGGAAGTACAGCGCCTTCACTTCTCAAATCTGGGTTATAAGAAGCCAAAGTAGGGGAGAGAGAAGGTCTACTGGGCCTCCTCTTCTGAGCTGATTCACACTCTGGTGTCTTCACACAGGTAAGGCGGGACTCAAATGTGACCTTCTTTCCAAATCCCTGGCTTACTGTAACCCCCTACTATCTTTCCCTTTGTCCTCTTGTCAAATATTTACCCTTTTGGTGTGTGACTGACATTGGGACACACAGGCCAGCAAATATTGTACAGGACATACGCATACTTTAAAATCAGCCGGTGCGCTCCACTTTAAATAATGTCATTTCACTTGAACAGCAAGCGCAGAGTTCAGGGGGTGTGACCTAAAGCTCAGTTCAGACCATTGAGTCATGACAGAGTAGATTCCTAAGAAAGGTTTTCTTTCTCTAAGAATCACCAGGTGAGAGAGACAGTCTCCTATTAGACCCAGGAAGATAACTCACTTCTACTTCAATAAGAGCATTATACAGTCATAAAGGAGCTAGCTGCTGAACAGAGTTGATGTGCAGAGTAAAAGTGTCTGGGATCCAGATCACGGACTCTCTGTAGTCTGGCCCAACTCTATACTTCCTACATCTAAGATCATATCTATTCTTGTCGGCTAAGTCAGTGGACACAAAGGTCTCTGTTCTGTTCAGCCAATAGCTTACAGATGGAAGGAAACGAATGGTTTAGAGACTTTCAATCCTGGAGCTGAGAGTGCACTTGGGTTTCTCGAACCTCACAGTAACATGTTACAGGGTCAGTCTTCCCCCTCATAAAACTAACAGCCCAGCTGTTGATCTCCTCTGACATCTCCCCTACAGTGAATTTTCTCCATATCCCCTTTTCATCTTCTCCCTGTAAAGTGGGACTCTAACCCAAGCAGAGAGTGGATAACTACTGTTTTAATAGCAATACTATTACCGTGGTAGATATATCTTACCAGGCAGGTCCTTATTGTAGTTCATGGATGCACAATTGTGTAGGAACATTGATGATTTTTTTCTCCCTTAGTAGCTTAAATAGCACCTTCCAACCCTATAAAAGTGAACCAGCAGGAAGGAAATTCCAGCTCAGATCCAACTTAATTTCTCAATGTCTTATAACTCAAATAGATGCTGTCTTCAGTAATAGGGTTTTACAATCTCATTCTGGTGGGAACCAAGAGCATTGGCAATTGCCTATAATGTCTTGCATCAAGGAGGCCCTCGAAGGCCTTAGAACACAAAGAATACAAAGGAAAGGCCCAGTTTCCTGGGTAAAATCTAATTGTGATGAGATGACAGCATGAGAGCATTCTATCTGACTTCTATCTTTATGATGAAGAAAAGATGCAAGAATAAACAAACACATTGGAATTATGGAGCAGTGGACCATACCACCAGACATAACAACTGGTAAGGTAACAGCAAAGTTCAGAACTCCAATCAAACTCATAATTGAGAACATCAGGTGTTCAGAATAGCTTCTGATTAGATTCCTGTCCTGGAACATGTGACCATTGACATTCCACTAAGAAGACCATGACACCCCACTAAGAAGACCATGATAACCAGTCAAATAGCATAGAACTAAGCCAGAGCCCTGGGCTCATTACAAACCCTCAGGCCCCCATTTCCAAGTCCTTGAGGTCCCCAGCAGTGTCTGGGTGCCCAGGAGTTTGAGAAGCACAGCCTCAGTCCCAGTGGCCGTCATTTCTCACCTGGAGAAATATGGATTGGGACCCCTATCTTAGACTGTGCTTTGCCTCCTCTGAGCATCGTGTTGTTGTCCCAGGAGCCTGATACCCCAGAGGCGAGGCAAAACTCAGACCCACAGAGAATTAAAGCCTATGGTAGGTTAGAAGACTGGAAGGAAGGTGATTGCAAGCATCAAGGTCATTTACAGTGTAAACTGAAGGATTCTGCAACCCAAGGAAAATGAGGCCATAGAACACTAGAGGAAGCCCTGGATCTGATTCCATTCAATCTGAGGGACCTCAAGGAAGGACAATAGTTAGAAGCAGAAACCTAGATGCAGATAAATGTTTGAGTTTCTCTGGCAAGATTCCAGAAATATGGCTTGGAGACCACAACATTCTGTCAGCCATTTCTAATCCATTATCTGTGTGTCTTCAGACAGGAGTAGTGGGTGTTTCTATTACAGCTGCCCAGCAGTGATGCAGGTTTAACCCACGTGCCAACAACCCTTCATCAGGGTATTATTCTCTTGCATCCTATGTCCTTCCACAGGCTGAGATGTCCTTTGGGGACATCTGAAATTCTTATGTATCAGTAACCTAGTCAGAGGTTCTATTTTAAGACTTCATTTTCAGGGTGAGAATAGGCACAGGACCCTACACAATGACAACCACGTAGTCAGGGGTCTCTGTGGAACCATAGCTTTCACTCATAGAGATGACAAACAGATGAGGGAGACTACCTGGAAGACCAGATGGTAAACACCAGATATTCAAAACCTAGATGATGTTTATGAAGATCCCATAGCAATTTTAATAGCTAGTATTCATGGAGCATGAACTATATTCCAGGTGCCCCTTTAAATGCCTCATATACTATTAACTCATGGTATATTAGTATCATGTTGTAGAGTAGAGAAGTGTGTACTCAAGACTACACACTAAAATTCCCATCTGAGACTGAAGACAGGTGCTGAGCACATGAAGATGATGAGAAGCATGACTCCATTCCCCAGAGGTTATGCCCATCTCCAAGGGCCTTCACTAAAAGCCCCAGCTAAAGTATCAAATATGGCTGCTACCTTTGCCTTTAGTAGTGAGAACTGCTCAGAATGCAGCCCCCACAGAATTTCCCCACCAATTTCTCCACCTCCTTCTGGTGCCTACATATGCCCAGCATCCCACTGCCCTAAGCAAAGGTTCACAGAGTTAAGAGCAATCCAAAGCTCCACCGTCTATCAGGAAACCAAGAACAGATTCAAAGAGACATCCTACTTCTTACTAATTATGAAAAAGACTTTAAACAAAATGAGTAATAAATTCAAACCTTGACTCTACTTCAGTATCATGTGACTTTGGAAAATCAACACCCCTCTGTGACTCCCTCAACTATACCTACCAGAAGCTCTTTGAGGATTAAGTACAGGCAAAAGTCTCTGATACTGTGCTTGGGTAGGTGAACGAGGGAGTGTCATGTTTCTTAGGAAATGGAACTGAGGAGTGTAGATGAGGTGGAAAGGACACATGTAGATGTAAACAAGAGTGAGGACTCCTCTGCCCAACCCCCACTACATCTACATCGCTGCATGGATTCTCAGTCTTATACTTTCAGTCACTGTGTTCTCCTGGGCACTGTGTCTCCCACACCATGAGGACTTGAAGCCTTGAGTATCTTTGACTTAATTAAACTCAATGGATCCATGTAGGGGGCTTAGTTCTGTTCCCAGTTCCCATTAGAGGCAGCTTTTGCTCTTTTCCACTTGGCTAAGGTGACTGGTCTCCTGCAGGAAGTTGAGACTATTTACAGTAAAGTATTCCACTAGAACCAGCAGGAAAGGGTGTTTCTGCTCTTGTCTAATGGGACAATCTGGGGACAGCTCCACAGCACAGCTGGGATTGTTTAATCTGGTGAGTTCTGTACAACTGACCACATGGAAGAGACAGTAAATACTGTGGAAAACACTCAGTACCGGAAGCAGTGTCAGGAAGCTGCTTGGGGGAGGAGGACTATCAGATATGCTCTTTCTCCAAGACTTCAGAATGCACAGGCTACAAGTGATGGAACCATCCTGACAAGACTTCAGAACGCACAGGCTGCAGGTGATGTAGCCATCTTGATAAGACTTCAGAGTGCACAGCCTAAAATCGATGGCACTATCTTTACAGTCCATTCTTTCTATCTTTAGCTCTTTAGAGCTGAAAAGTCTCTTAGAGAATATGACTTCATTCATGAACCAAATAGGACTTTTCTAGTGCCTCCATATCTATTTGCCATCTGCAGAACTGGAACCTTGTATTATTGTAGGCATTAAGATAACCCATGGACAAACATCCTTCCTTTGGTCTTAAACATATGCCCCTTCTTCCTACATCTGAGAAATAACCCTACCATTATGAATTTTCATGAGACAATATACAAACAAAAGACTAGGCGTTTGTATCCTGAAGCTTTTATAGCAGTAACAAATACCAAGCAGCCACTGGAGATGTTTGGGTAAGGAAGTGGAATGATTAGAATGGAGCTTCAGAGCCATGCATGAACTCCAAGAAGGAAGAACAGCATCAAGGGCTTGATTCAGAAGACGATGGCAGCTTCCAGAGAGAACACTAGAACCCTGTAAACATAGAAGAAAAAGAAAGAACAGAGAAAAGCTTTTCAGGAATCTCCTTCAATATCTGAATTTAGGGCCTCAGATCTGGGGTTAAGAATGGGAATAGCCGTTGGAGCTATCCCTGAGCCACTAGCTGGGATGCTGGGCATCCTGCAGCAATCAGATACTTCAAGGACTCTCATTCCCAGGGGAGGTGCAAGAAACCAAGCAAGCTGCCACCTGGCCCTGCCTAACAGACTGAGCCTCATGAAATATAGAAAGCCCTAGCTCCCTGGAGAAAGCCTTGTGGCTCCTCACAGCTGTCTTGGCCACAGGGGCCAAGAAGCCGGCAGGAGAGACCTCAGGACTCACAAAATAAGCCTTACCCCCTCTAGGCCTCCACAGCCCTGAATGACAAAGAACAGCTTAAGCAAAGCACACAGGGCCCCAACCCTTGGCTTGATGAACTGAATCTATCTACCTCGAGACTTTACCTAAAAGGCCAAAAAATTTCTATCAGCGAAACTGTATCTTGAACAAGTCAGGACAGAGACTGTGGTGACCAGGAGTAAACAACCCAGTCATCCTAGGGGACCTTTAAATCACACTCTTAGGATATTAGAACTTATGGGAATCCAAGTGACCAGCCCCTCAACACAGTAATAACAGCAATGACCATGAAGAGAGGAGAAGGTGAAACACTTAATGGCTGCAAGACACTGTTCTAAACACTGTACACTCAGTCTTTAGAAGAGTTCCCTGGGTTAAGTCACTATGTCATCCCTGTTTTTCAGGTAAGTGACAGAAACAGAGAAGAGGTAGAACAGACCTCAGGACTCACAAAGCAAGCCTTACCCCCTCTAGGCCTCCACAGCCCTGTGGGACACACATTGGAGAGACAGGCTCACAGGAGGAAGACCAAGATTGGTAATGCTTCAGACACGCACACAGGTCCCGTAAACTGCTTGTTATCCTCTAGAAAACACCAATAAGCCTTTGCCTATGAGAGACCTGTAGGAAGACCAACTGAGGCCTCACAGGGTTTGCAGCAGAAAACCAATAGAGCTTTGGTGTCCAATTATAAATCTGATATATCCATGCCTGATTATATTGTTTGCTGTGGTTATCAAGGGCAGGGAAGC
Source organism: Montemys delectorum (assembly GCA_019843815.1). Classification (NCBI taxonomy): domain Eukaryota; kingdom Metazoa; phylum Chordata; class Mammalia; order Rodentia; family Muridae; genus Montemys; species Montemys delectorum. The sequence continues at coordinate 16,456 of JADRCD010214950.1, forward strand.
AGAGTAGTCAGGAAAATAAACGCAAGGGTCTTGAGTGCATACTGTCCTTTGGAGTGAGATAGATCAGGTAAGTTAGATCAGGAATATGTGTGAGTCTCTAGAGAGTCAGAAAGAGAAAACACTCTGTACTTGCTAGTTTGATGTTAACTTGACACAAGCTAGTCATCTGAGAGGAAGGAGCCACAATTGAGAAAATGCCTCAATAAGATCCAGCTATAAGGCAATTTCTTAACTAGTGATCAATGGGGGATGGCCCAGCCTGTTGTGGGTGGTGTCATCCCTGTGCTAGTAGTCCTAGGGTCTATTAAAAAAACAGGCCGAGCAAGCCAAGAGGAGTAAGACAATAAGCAGCAAGACAGTAAGAGGCCTCCATGGCCTCTGCATCAGCTCCTGCCTCCAGATCCCTGCCCTCACTACTTTTGATAATAAACTGTTGTATGGAACTACAGGTAAAATAGACTCCTTCCCAAGTTGTTTTGGTCGCTGTATTTCATCACACATGAACTAACTAAGACACATGGCACTGCTGGCAGGATGTCCTATTGGAACCCATGTTTCCCAATGCCTGGTTTATACCCGACCCATTCTCCAAATGGCATCACCCATCCAAGCAAACCACCCTGTGGCTTCCGCCAAATGTCTTGTTTAGAATCAGGAAACCCATGGCTGCCTCCATGGTTTATCTTGAAATACAGCCTCCCTGGTTCTAGGGCAATGATTACCCAGCTTCCCTGTGCTTTGGAAACTGCACAGGAGCCTATTGTTCCTGGCACTTAATTAAGCTGAGGATTCTTGCCAAAGGTTATAACTGAGGACTGATGGCCTGAACTCTGAGACCTGAGGTGGAATATTCCCTGCAAAGGGATTTGCCTGGGCTTTTGAGCCTCGCCTACCAGAGCTTGGTGGACTAAGAATACACATTAAGGGGCTAGACTTCCAGGTTCACTAGTGTGTGACCTTGAATATCAGGTTATATTTTTCTATAAGATGGAATACATAATTAGTATAAAATGAGAATTCTGTATATACCAGTGAAGTCATGTATATATATGATTAGTGGGTACTTGGTATAAAAATTGTGCCATGTCTCTTTTGGCGAAAGCACATAAATGCAGAGAGAAGCCAGAGGCCATTCTGCCAACTCAACTCTAAGTATTCAAAGGCCTTCTCATCTTCAAACTTTAAATGATTACTTCTTACTCTCTAACTTTCCCTGATATAAATATTATCCAACTGCTCAACTGCTGCTTATCTTTGAGTTGCAGAGAAGAGAGACCTTCACCACTGGGCCCAGATCCCAGGGTGCTAAAATTAACCATCACCATGTTCTAAGCTAATGACTTACTGGTTGTAACTGCTATGAATAGACATAACTCTCAGATAAAGGCCATTAGAGAAAATTGGATTGCTCCAATGTGGTGAAAATTTGGATACATCTTCTTTCATAAATCACATTCAGAGGTCATACTAAGCAAGCTATTTCTCTTTCTGAGTCATGCTGAAGACCCAAGTTGAGGGGTCTATAGACTCTTGAGAGGGAGGACATAGGAAGGAGAATTTACAATAGCTTACATCTTCATGGATGCATTTTTTTTTAAAATTTCTTCTTAGTCCATGAAAGGATGATGGCACCACACCAACAACCAGGACAAGCCAGGCTCCTCTGACTCTTTTCCCTCCAGACCCTCTGCACTGGAGTTTACTTTGTGGCCTTGGTAGCATAGAACACAGAAGCCATAGAAATCTGTGACTGCTTCCATTTCAGCCCCTCTGATCTTTGGATTTTTTTTTTCATCTGTAAAATCAGACTGGAACCCATTCTGTGTCATTAGATTATCCTAAGAGCATGGTGCCTATATGACACTTCAGAAGCTAATGACTATCTAAGAATCTATCCTGACTCCAAAAGCCAATTAATGAGATACTACAAGAGAAGTTTCATAGCATCTCTCCATGTGCCCAATTTCTTACTGAGATGTCAAAGATCTGCTCTTTTCCCCAAAAAAGGCTAAAAGGTAGACTGTATTAAATGTATTGGAAAGAAGCAAAGGAAATTTGAATATAAAGAAAAATTAGTACAAAGAAATTGCTACTGTTTGAAAATTAAAGTTCCCATCAGGATGCATAAAAATCTAGTAATCAATGTGTTAGCCCTGAGAGGTAGAGTCTAGGGGGCTAAATAATCATGAGAGTGAAGTCCCTGAAAAATGGATGAATACTATTATATAAAAGGCTCACAGAAATGCGTTTTCTATCCTGATCTTTGCATCTTCTGCCACATGGAGACCAGTCCTTTCTCCCCTCTGGAGGACGCCACATTCAGGGATCATCTTGGAAGAAAAGAAGTACCTCTCCAGTTACAAAGCTGGGGGTTCTTCATACTGGATTTTCCAACCTCACACTGTGAGGCAATACATTTTTGCACATTATAATTACTATTTTCTTATTAGGGGATTTTAGCATAAGACAGAAAGCATACTTTGAATAAGCACAGACATTAAGATATTTCTGTGATTAGCAGCAATAGCCCTAAAGAAACAACTACCGCCCCAACTCACACACTGTGTGACCAAAGGATTATGGGACATTCAACAAAGAGGTAGATCTGAATCAGAACCTTGGGTCAGTCACAATGGCAAAGTATTCTCACCAGCACATTAGTGAAAAGGAATCATAGACAAGACGTAACCAACTCTGCCGCTTGACTCCTTCTGAGTTTATACACAGAGTATGAGCAGGCACAATCATTCTCAACACACTATTGGCATTGCTCTAATGTGCATAGCTAAAGAATCCTTTAAGGGGACCCTTAAAAAATTCCCTGCCAGATACACTGTCTGCATCTGTCTACTACATAGACCTCAAACATGAGGCCAGCGCTCTGTAGAATGCTGCATTAGCAAGACATCACTATTTCTAGCACACCACATGCCCCAGCAACACTTGAACAGTGCCTACAGCAGAGTAGGAGTTCAATCAGCGTGAGGGTGGCCTGAGTAAAGTCCTTTCACTTCTGAGGCTTTGAATATGTCTCCAAGATGGCCATCTCTGCTCTCGCACATGCATGCAGAATAACAGCAAATATTTTTACAGCCATGCAATTCTAGAGTGCATTTTGTCATACTCTAACCAAAGGTACCTTGTTATAGTTTAACTGGAGTCATCTTCACTTTTTATGAAGCAGTGGGGTGTTTTCCATTTATTATTATTATTATTATTATTATTATTATTATTATTATTATTGTTTTATTTTTCAAGACAGGGTTTCTCTGTATAGCCCTGGCTGTCCAGGAACTCACTCTGTAGACCAGCCTGGCCTTGAACTCAGAATCCGCCTGCCTCTGCCTCCCAAGTGCTGGGATTAAAGTCATGTGCCAATACTGCCCACCCAGTTTATTATATCTTAAATGCAACAAATTATTATATCTGCCACTTAACTATGTGTCAAGAAGTTTTCTAAGTGTTTTAAATAAATAAGCACATTTTCACCCGCAAACATCTAAAGCAATCAGTATCGCTGTTATCCCTACGTTAGAGAGGTAGAAAGGAAAAGAGAACTCCCTCAGTTTGATAGCTTACATGGCTAAAAAGTTGAGTAGGGATAAAATTGCCACTTTCTCTGTCAATCCTCTACAGTATATCACTGTTTTCAGCAGCTGATTTTTAGTTGGCAACAGAGCCCCCCCCCGTTTATTTTAGAACCCCTTTCTTACACAGAAAACTAACATTATGTTTTTAATTCCAGTAAAATGATAGATCAAATAGTCTAAATAGTTCCCCATGAAAATTGCTTTCTTTAAGTATTGAGATATTTATAGGCAGCAGTTACTACTCTTGTTTCTGTGACAAAATAGCTTAAGGAATTAAAAGGTTGTCCTTGGCTCATGCATGGATATGCAGCCATCATAGTAGGAGGTCACAACTGTAGAACAAGGCTCATGTGTCCACAATCAGGAAGCAGAGTGATGGACACAAGTGCTCAGCTGGCTTTCTCCTTCTTTCTCTTTTTATTTAGGCCCAGACTCTAGACCAAAGCATGCTGCTACCAACATTCAGGATGAGTCTTGGCTCCTCAATTAAACCACTTTGGAAATGCATCATAGACAAGTGTCTCCCAGAATCTTCTGAATCCAATGAAGCTGACAATGAAGATGAACCACTTTATGGCCTTAAAAATATATCACTGATCTGGCAAAAATAAATAAATAAAAATAAATCTGGAGAGGCCAATGGGAGTTTTCCATAAATAGCATCTCTGAGATGTCACAGCCATCAAGCATGTGTTTCTTTTGTGTGGGGGGCAAGGCAGGCAGGTATGAAAACCTAGGGATTCCCCAAGAGGAAGAATAAAATACAAGTCCAAAAGAGAAGAAACTCAATGCATAAAAAAAATAAGAAATGAACCTTCTCTGCAAAATGTCAGGCATAAAAGCCGAGAATTAATCACTATGGCATGACCCCCATAGAAACCGTGGGTTGGCTTTGCATCTCCTGTTAGGGAATTGATGACAGAGCTCAATTAGAAAATTTCATTCCAAGAAACAAGAAGAGTTCTTGGAAACAGATTCAAGAAACAAAGGCTACAAATTATAGTCATGCAGCTCCAAGAAAGAAACAAAAAAAATTAAAAGATGTAATAGTGTATAAAATGATAGAACAAAGGAATTATCCAAAATGCAGCTCAGAGAACATACTTTTAAAAATGAGAAAACTAAGGCTAAGGGCAAAAAGTAGTGTAGTCTAGTGAGCATTTGAAACAGTCTAGACACTGTTCCAAAGAAAGTAAGAGAACACATGTATGAAGCAGCAATCAAAGAGAGTAGTGTTCAAATGGTGCATGTGTCTTAGAAAATTAAAAAGACTAAAGAACACCAAACACAAAAAGGATTTTAGAAATATCCAAAGGTAAGTAAATGATACTACACAATGTTTAGCATGCTGGATATATCCAGAGTAAAACAGGAATTAAGTGACCAGAACTGTTAAGCATCCCTGGGTAAATAAAGAAACATGTATACCTGCACATACACACATACCACACACATATATACTACACATACCATACATATACCACACATACCATACACATAGTGCACACATACCATACACACAACACAATATTTTTTTTTAAAAAAAAAAAAAGAACAGCACAAGATGAAGATATATAAACCAATCCTATATATAACAGAAAATAAATTAAAATGTGCTAAATTAGACAACAAAATCCATGATCGATGGGAAGAATAATGCAGCCTGGCCATTAATGAAACTCACCACATTAACAAAGTAGAAAAATCGTAACTATTACCAATAGTCAGAAATAAAGTGATAAATAAATTCAATAGTAACTTAGAAAAAGAAAACTTTGATTAAACTAGGACTAAAAGGGACTTTCCTTAGACTGGTCAATCGATCAGTATGCCTCGATGGGAAAACAGTATCATGAATACTATGCTTAACCCATTGAAAGCAAGTCCAGTGAGAGCAGATGCCTAATTTCACTACTTGGATTCATTATTAGAAATCTGATCTGGGATAAAAAGAAAGCTATATGTGAGAAACATCAGAATCAAGATTGTCACTATGTAGCACACAGCCACAGAGAAGTGAAGGTTAAAACTCACCTCTGAAGCTTGCAGTGGTGGTGTGTGTCTTTAATCCCAGCACTTGGAAGGCAGAGGCAGGCAGATTTCTGAGTCTGTAGCTAGCCTGGTCTACAGAATGAGTTCTAGGACAGCCAGGGCTATACAGAGAAACCCTGTCTCAAAAAACCAAAACAAAATAAAACAAAACAAAAAAAGTAAAACTCACCTCTGCTTTGTTTGCTAATTCACAAAACCACACATTATATAAACCTGATTCCCTGGTCAAACCAAGAATTAATGCATCTGTGTCCACCCAGACACTGTAGCTGTAACTCTTTCTACTTCTTCTGAGAATACAGGATGAGTTTGCTACTCACTGTCCATGTATAAAACCCAGCAGTGCCTACAAACACATTGTCCCTAAATTATAAAGGAACTTAGAAAGTTGCTGACAAATTTATAAAATTCAGGTGTAGTCCCAATTAACAGCATATGGGGAAGGGGACAGAGAGAGTGAGTGAGTGAGAGAGAGAGAGAGAGAGAGAGAGAGAGAGAGAGAGAGAGAGAGAAGAGAGAGGGGAGGGAGGGAAGGAGGAAATGAGGGAGGGGAGAGGAAGAAGAGAGGGAGAGGGGGAGGAAGAGAGGCATAGGAGGAAAGACCTTCAACATGAGCAATAAAATACATAAGGAAACTTAAAATGACTCTTCTGTGCAAGCCCTTAATTGAGAAAATTATAAAACACTGGTAAAAGCCAAGGTAAATCAAGAGGTCACTCAGCATGCAAATGCTGGGAAGTACCAATCCACCACTAAAAGATCTATTGTATAGATTCAGAAGAATTCCAAATAAAACCCAACAGGATTTTTCCTCAGAATCTGACAATATGAATCTGAAATGCATAAGCAAGATGTAATGGAAATAGGAGACTTTTCCTATTGGTAAGATTTTTTTAAAAACTAGTAAATACAAAGGAGTTTTGATCCTAGAATGAATTTAGGAAATTGAATAATAGTCTCAAGATTTACCCAAGGAATATTAAAGCTTGATGAATACCAGTGATAAGGAGACAGAGGGTGATGGGTTCAGAACTCATACATCTCCCAACCACAAGCAGAAAATGAAAGGAACTGCCTTCATAGTGCTGCTCCAGAACCCACCTTTGCTCCAGACCAGTGGTGCCGCTGGCCTGGGTCAGAGAAACAGTCAGAGTACTGCTTTTGAAGCCTCTTCTACAGTGATAAGGAATGAGCTCAGTTGTAGACTACTCTTAAAAGAGGTGGCTTTTGAGTCATTGAGACTTCAGGGAAACAAATCAGCAGGTTTGTACAAACCCCAAAGACCAAGCCTTAGGCTAGCTAAACAATGGGCCTAAGCCCCACCCCTGCACGCACACATTCCAAGCACCTGCTGGAGGCTATGAGTCTTCCTGTGCTGTTCTCTGAAAGGGAAGGTTTTTCTTGTGGTACCAGGCAACTTCACAGCAAAAGCTAGTGAGACACTGCAACTGGCTGTGATTGAAAACAGTCAGAAACTGTTCTTAAAGAAAGCCACATGAATGCACTTGATCCCACCCATGGAAGGGGACTTTCTAGTCAACCATCTCTGAGAGCAGTCTCATGTCCATCATAGTCAAGGTCAAGAGAGACACACTACAGCATCCTCTATGCTGCAAGCCCCAGTTTTATGCTAAAGATGAAGATGGATAAATTGCCCTTTTTATAGGATTTCCTCTTTCATTGGCAGAGATATGCAAATGCATATTAAATAAAGCACAATAATTTCAGTAGCATGAGTTCAATGAGATGCTTAGCTTTTCCTTGCCATGGGTGTGGACATCCTATCTGCAGACATCCTGGCGGCAATATACATACTCTAAAGAAATGTGTGTGCTCTTCCCTTTGGCTATTGAACAACTAACTCCAAGAAGTGGGAGTTTGCCCAAGAGCTCAGAAGGAAGAGCTGAAGCCTGATGCTGCCCAGGAGAGGTTGTCCCCAGGAAGAACTTACCCAATTCTGACAACTTGTCATTCAATTTTGCAAGAGAGACTGGAGCTGAGACAAAGAGAATGGACAGGACCACACTTTGACCAGTACTAGTTAATTATGCTACCAGTTTCCTTCTATTTAAATGTAAACCTTCAGTCAGAACCCTGAACATGGGCTTTGGGAGGTCCCTAGCTCTCCTTGTTTGTTCCTCTTCCCAGTGTGATCACACTACTAGACCCCAGTCTTACTCTATCCAGAATCCAGGCCACTTTGTGTTCCTTGTTCAAAAGTGACTTCAAGTGGCAAAAGACATAGAGGGTTTGTACCAATGATGCTCATTTCTTCTACTGACCTTGTTAGCACTTGGGCCCCCATATTGCTGCATTCCCAGCTACTGTACCTCTAGGGACCACCCCAACAGCATTCCTGCTACCTATACCCCAGGGGTCCTCGCCCAAGGGAACAGTCTCGATGGCTTCCAGCCCCAGCCTAACCTGCTTGAGGTAATGTCAGTCTCAATCTCTTCAAACACAATGTTCACAGTAATACCCTGGAAACCTGCTATGCTTCCATTGGCCCCATGTCTCCACGCAGATCTAAGTTCTGCATCCTCCTCCTAGCTGTCAGACCCTAGCCCAGTTCTCCCCAAATCTATTAGTATCACCATCATATACTCCCTTAGATTCCAGACTCAAGAACACAGCCTTATTGCCCTCGGGACTGAACTACCCACCTTATCAGTCAATACTTGGTATAAAAATGGCCATGATGTGAAGCTCACTCTGGCCTGCACAGCAGGGCTACTGTAAGACTGCAGGGTTGGCCCCATTTATGCTAGATTTGCTGAGGATGCTTGGCTTCCTAACTGTCCAGTGACCTCCTATAACACACTTTGTTTTCCTGTTAGGGCCAATGTCCCACAAAGATATGCCCATGACAGCCAGTATCTGGCATGGTGTTCCATATGTTAGAAACTACCAGGCCTAGGACTGGAGAGATGGCTCAGTCATTGAGAACACTTGTTGGTCCTCTAGGGGACATCAGTTTGGTTCTCAGCACCTATATCAGGCAGCTAACAAAACGATCCATCACTCCAGCTCCAAAGGATTTGAGAGTTCTGTCGTCTTCCAGTACATGTTCATACCCACATGCAGACACATATTTGTACATAATTAAAATGAATTTAAACTAAAATTAGAAAACTCATGGGGCCTGATGGAGAGATCCTATGGGATAGAAAGAATGGATGCTCAGTGAAGACCATGCTCTGTCCCTTGAGTTTCTAAATCCTCTCTCTGTTCTAGCTCTCCCTTCCACAATCTATTCTGTTCATGGCAGCCAAAGAATGCACGCTGCTTAAGCCTTCCAATGTCACAATCACTCATACTGTACCAATAACATGCAGGAAACTTCCGAATCTGGCTGTCACACCTCGCCTCCTTTGGTCTCTTTTCTCACTATACTCTGACCCTACTGACCTTCCTCACAAATGCCTCAGGCCTTCCCCCTTGCATTTCCTCTCCGAAAGGCTCACATAGCCTGCGCCTTTCCCTGCTCCAGGCCTCTGCCTGATCTTAACCAAAAGGCTGAGACAATGCTGGCTTCTGCTTAAATATCTGCTTATCCAAACCTTCCCCGCTCTTGGAGCTCCTTTACCATCTCTAACATTTTTACATAGCACTGAGAACTGTGTTTGCATCCTGCACATGACCTGCTAGCTGTCCTCCCAAGCCAAAAAGCAAGTCCTGTAAGGACTTAACACTGGTTTTTGTCCGCTCTTGCTTCTCCAGTGTCTAGAGCAATGCACAGCCCATAGCAGATGCTAAGTAGATGCTTGAATAGATGTGAGTGAGTAAAGGAGCCTGTAACTTAGACCCTTGGCACCCTGGGCATTGTTCCAAGACGTTGCTATCTGATGGGGCTGCTATTGTCCTCTCCTGCTCAGTTCCAACCCTGTCTGAAACACCATATGGACAGCATGCATTTGGAGAGCTTTGTAAACGACCGTCCTCAGAAAACTGAAATGACGGCGTCTATAGAGGCCAGGCTGGGGTTAGCACTGCCTGGCTTCTAAATGCTGTATCTTAAAGCTTGCTCTCCCCACACCTTTAGCTTCTCTACAAATTCCACAAGACTGAAGAGTAATCAATGAAAAAGAGATGAAAATAAAGATAGGGTGCCCCAGAGGGGGCTGCTTGTCTTACTCTTGGGGGCCTAAGCCCTGACCTCCTCTGTAGAGCCCTGTAATGTCTACTAAGTTATTGCATTGAGGAGCCAGTTTCCTAAGCTTATCATGGAAGGGAGGTCAGGAAAGTGGAGAGCAAGATGGGACCCGGGCATGGGAAGTTAAGGAAAAGAGACAGAGGCAGAGAAAAAGCTGCCACGTTAATCAACAGTTCCTAGTCAGCATGCTGCCCCCACCCCTGATGTCTCCTTACCTGAACCTCTGAGCTGAGAGGACAGTGGACTAAAATAATGTAAGAGAGGAGGGGATCCTCAGCCTTGAGTGTTGCATATAAATCCAACATCCATTCTTGTTTGTGGATGGCTGGGTAGGTGGCAGATGGGTGGGTGGGGAAGTGACCAAGAGAAGAGGAAACAGATTGATGAATGACAGGAGAGTGAGGAATGCAGGAATGAGTGAGCCAGTGGGACCACATGGCCTATTCTAGTGCTTGACTTCTTTACAAGGGGGTTGGGGTGGGGGAGGTGATGGCTGGGTCTGTAAGCCCAGTTCTTTGTATTCCCATTGGGTTTACAGAGAGTTGCATGCTGCCAGCTGCTGATCCTCATAATCATTCAGGAGACTCATCCAGGCTGCTCCAGGGAGTCTTCCTTCCATGGTAACGACCTTTCACACCAATCCTATGTTGTATGTGCTCAGCAAACCAGAGATGAGGACGACAGAGATCCAGAGCTCAGGAATACCACTGGAGGTCAGTTGCCTTCTCCAGGGCACTCCTTGGGATTATACAGGAATTTGATCACCATCTCCACGAATCTCCTGGGTGATAGTCTAAGTCACTGGCCCAAAAGATGGTACACATTCCAAGATGAATGTTTTAACTTCATCTTCAAATAAAAGTTTCACTCAGCTTTTCTTTTGGTTAAAGGATATCATCGTCTGATTGTTTCATAACATTTCATTCATCCATCCACTCGCTCAGCTATCTATCCATTCACTCAGTGTGTCCCCATGGTATGTGTCAGTAATGTCTACCAGCCAGGATAAAGCAATGTGCAAAAGTGGAATGTCTCAGACAGCATGGAGTACCATAATTTTTTTTTTAAAAAAGTATTCATTATTACAGGATAACAGAAATCCCTACTGGGTGAGGCCTTGAAAGAGGTATAATGTGTCTTAAAACTTTATAAAACAGGATTCGATCTGGTCATGTATATGAAAAGTGAAGCGATCTGAGTGATAAGTGGAAATTTGTCAGGTGATGAGAGAAAGGAAGAATATTCTAGGTAAAGGAGCAACCCTTGCAGATGAGGGCAGGGCCAGACAAGTGAGATTTATATGGTTTATGTGGGAATTTGATCTTTATCTCAAGATCAGCTGGAAGTAGAGAAATGAAAAGACCAGAATTGTGCTGAAGTTTCCTTTGGTTGCTCTGTGAAGATGAACTGGAGGACAGCTATTATGGACATGATTGAGTCACTCAGGTGTCTAGAGTGGTACCTTGAACTAGGGGATGCTGGTGAAGATGGAGAGAGATCATGGACTTGAACAATACACACTAACACAACAGGTATGGGGGTGATGAAGGTGGTGGCTTTATCTCTCTGGCTTGTACAGCTGTAGGGTTCAAAAGGTTGTTCAGTGAGATTTGAAACACCTGGTGAGTGTCACATGTGCCTAAGACTGACAGTGCAGGGGGAACACAACAGGAATTCCATTCCGAATATGTTGTGTTTGACAGGCCTTGAAAACTTCAACCTGGGAGACTCCTTGTCTGCATCTGTGCCAGTTTCTCCATTCATCAATTACTGTGTAGTACTGACTCTGCCTTGACTCCATCCTGGCTAGGCTCAGACCCCTGTAATTATTCCCTGTGCAATTAAAACAATTCCCTGATTCTCCCCCTTTCCAACTTCTCTTCACGTAGAAGTCTTTTGAGATATCATCTCCTGAATGAGGCCCTCACTGACCTGTCCCTACCCTAACATACCCTCTCTCTGTTACTCTCTACATCAGGCTCACAGGGTTATTGCTTCTAAAAAAACACCTAGCAGCATGCTGCATTGGTTCACTGTGTAAGAAAATAGATGTGCACATCTTAGCTCTGCCAAGAGAGCATATACACCATTAACAAGGGCACAGGTCACCTCCAATCGGGTTTCTAAATGTCATTCCCCATAAAAGAAACCTGGGCTCTTCAAATGAATGGCTAATTCCAAGTCTGGAATAAGGAAGTATCGAAATGAACCCTAACCTCTTGCTACATCAGATAATAAGAAAACATTCAGAGAATCATAGCAACAAATTAAAAAGAAACAGAAGCCAGCTTATAACAGCTTCCCAGTGACTAAATCTGAGATCATGTGGCCATCAAACTAAAATAAATACCACACTTGACTCAGCCAATGAATTAAGAGTATATGAGACTCTAGTGACAGAAGAAATGGAGGAACAGAGGGAAGGAGAAAATGAGCAATCTGATAGTAGAATAATAAATAAATAAATAAATAAATAAATAAATATAAAAGAAATAATGAATTCAAAATTAAGACTGATATACAAATGTAAGTTTAATGGAAAATATGGTACAGCTATATTCTCAAAATATCTCTCCACAAGTCATTCATTAATTGAAGAAAATAGTAATTTCACCATAGGAATAATAAGCATTACCTTCAGTGAGCGATAACAGTGTCAGTCACCAGGAGCCAGAGAAGTCCCTTTCTGTGGCTTGCTGAAATGAAGACTCTAGAGAACACATTAGCCTGCCCAAAACATACAGCCTGGCTCTAGCCATGCAGAACACCAAACACCCAAATTAAAAGATATTCGATGTAATGACCCCCTGCACTATTCAAAAACCAAAGGGTCAAGAAAAAGAAAGCAGGGGATACTAAAGAGCTAGCAGAGTCCACAAACTCAATCCAGGAGGAAGATGGTATAGCCACAAAGATAATGTCAGGGCTGTGATCTTTATTGTCTACTGTACCTGCAACTGAAATTGGCCAAGAGACACACTTCTGGGCACGTCTTTGTAGATGCTTCCAAAAAGACTTAACTGAAGCGTGGAGACCACTTTGACTAAGAAGGGGGAAGTAGGAAGCCAGATGAGAACAAACACTCCACTTCTCTCTTACTACGTTCATGTCTTCACCAATACATTACTCCCCCTCAAATCACAAGCCAAAAAAACCCTTCCTGTTCCTTAACTTGCTTTTGTCAGGATGGCACAGCAATGAGAAAGGCGACTAACGCAACATAGACTGTACTGAGACAGGAGCCTGCCTTTCTCTAAATACACTGGAGGATTTAGGGATGAAAAGGGATTGTGTCTCTAATTCATTCTGAGATTAATAAGAAATATAAAAATTTTAAATGTGTTCATGCATTTAATAAAAGATATATTATGGTAATATATTTATAACCATGACATATGTTATGCAAGCAATAAGTGATATATAGTATCATATAGGTACTATCTGTATGTAGGTGAGAGGGATTTATTTTCATGTTATTGGAAAGAAAGAAAAGCAGAAGGGGTATTTTGTTCTCCCTTCTAAGAACAAAGTATCCACACTTTGGTCTTCCTTCTTCTTGAGTTTCTTGTGGTTTGTGGATTGTATCTTGGGTATTCTGAGCTTCTAGGCATAGCTGTCTCCTGAGAGGCCCTGCCAGTGCCCAACTAATACAGAAGTGGAGGCTCACAGCCATCTATTGGACCGAGCACAGGGTCCCCAATGAAGGAGCTAGGGAAAGGACCCAAGGAGTTGAAGGATTTGCAGCCCCATAGGAGGAACAACAATAGGAACTAACCAGTCCCCCGCAGAGCTCCCAGGGACTCCAACCAAAGAGTACACCAGGTGGAATTCATGGCTCCAGCTGCATATGTAGCAGAGGATGGCCTAGTCGGTCATCAATGGGAGGAGAGGCCCTTGGTCCTGTGAAGGTTCTATGCCCCAGTGTAGGGGAATGCCAGGGCCAGGAAGTGGGAGAGGGTGTTGGTGAGCAAGGGGGGGGGGGGGGGGGGAAGGAATAGGGGTTTCTTTCAGAGGGGAAACCAGGAAAGGGGATAACATTTGAAATGTAAATAAAGAAAATCTAATAAAAAAGAAAAAGAAAGAAAAGCAGAATGGTATAAAAAAAAAAAAAAAAAAGGTATGTCATGCAATCAGCTGCAAACCATGGATAAAGAGGGATTTCTTAACTAGGATTTCAACCTTTCTGTATTCAACCATTGAAAATGTCCAGTGCCTTGCCCATAAATACTATCTGTATAACTGAGCATAACATCAAGCTCCTTTCCAAGCTCCCTACAATATCTCCTGTCTCATCTCCATCATCACTGGACACTCCCCAGTCACAGTCACTAAAATCCCCCAAGCTTACCACTAAGAAATGCTTAGTGGGGTTTGGGGAGATGTTGAGAGGATAACCACTTGGCATCCAGGCATGAGGTCTGGGGTTTGCATCTCCAGCACGTGAAAGCCAAATGAGGACCACAGCCCAGTAGTAATCAGTGCTCAGGAGGCAGAGACAGTACCCCTAGGGCAAGCTTACTAACTAGACTAGCCAAATGGGTAAGCTCCAGGTTTAGCAACTCAGCAAAGAATGTGGAAAGTTTGAGAAAGAGATCCCATAAACACACATGTGTACACATACCTGCACATCTATGTGTCCATGTACACACACACACACACACACACACACACACCACACAGTCTAGCACCTTAGCACATGCTGGTCTCTCTGCTAGAACATCCTCCTCTTCACTTACTAAAACTTACTAGGTTTCAGGGTGCACAGCATGGGTGTCATCTCTGTAAAGGTCTGTCCAATGTGCACAGTTGGAAAGGATCCAGCTTGTAAGGACCATACCCACAGATGGGCCTCGCTGTGCAGGGCCAAATCTTGTCACGTGGTCAGATGGTGACTTGGTGACTGAGATGACCCAGGATAGCCCTGGGTAAGAGGAGTATCTCATGTTTTATCTAGACCCTAGCATAACAAGGGTCTCAATACGTCAGACATGAAGTAGTGACTCAGTATTAACTGAACTTCTAGATTTATCTCTGAGTTCTTCATTATCCTCAAAACACACAGAGGGGTGAGGGAAAGGGAGCTTGTCTTTTTTTTTTTTTTTTTAACCTAGAAGGAAGGGGAACTACAGGGAAGGTAAGAACACAGCAAGCTCAGAGGCTGAGGAAAACTGGCATCCACCTCTCTTGCCAGTCCCGTGTTCTTTCATGAAAGTGGATGGGACAGGAAGCAGGGAGATTGTCTTTCAGGGTTTGTTTATTCTATGAGGGATAGTAGATTTCTAATAGATTTCCTGACTCCATTATCACTACTTTAAGACACATCCATTTTACAGGTCAGCAAACTGAGACTGGACATCAAATCTTTCTTCCTTTCGAGGCTTATGTTCTTTTCTTCTCACATCTCCAGTGTATGCTACCCACCTCTGACTCCATTAGGATAGATGGCCAGGATGAAGTGTTCTATCCCACAATGGCATTTGTTAAACCGGCAGGGCATACAGGCCCACAACGCAGCTCACACTCTCAGACCACAGG
Organism: Montemys delectorum; assembly: GCA_019843815.1. Lineage (NCBI taxonomy): Eukaryota > Metazoa > Chordata > Mammalia > Rodentia > Muridae > Montemys > Montemys delectorum. Next base: position 31,786 of record JADRCD010214950.1, read on the forward strand.
CCACACTTCACAGGGTTTCCAAACCCAGATATTTGGTTTGTAAGACTAGCCTTCCATTTTTCCAATGCGAACTGAACAATATACACAATTACTCAGCCAAACCACTGACGCCTACAGACACTGCCTCACGCCTGGCAGAGTCCTGTCTGCCCAAAGACAACCTCAGGGGATCTGGGACACCCCAGAGCTTGGCACTGGGGGTACCTAGAGCTGAAGGAGGGGAGCTTGGACTGACTGGATCATGGAGCTCTGGTGGAGGCTACATTCCAAGAACAGAGAACAAGGAACAATAAAACCAATGTTCCCCACCCCATGTTGTTGGGTGGGAGACCCTCACCTGGCATCAGAGACCTTCTCTCACCATGCACCACTGTGTCCCAGGGAGTGATTATTCCCAATCCAGCCTGCGAAGGCCAGGGACTCTGCTCAGCCACAATACTGGAGACACTCACTTGCTGGTACCAGATAGAGACAGCCCTTAGCACCTCCCCTAGTTTACCTGAAGGGGTAGTTTTTCCTACTTTCAGGCTTCCACAAGGGTAGACTCCAGAGTGGCAGACCTGGCAAGGAAGGATAGCTGGCTCTATCCTTGTGTTTATTTGATTTTATTATACTTCTGTCTCCTTGTGTCTAAAAGACAAGTATCCATTTCAAAAGGTGATGAAGAGGTTTCACAAAAAAAAAAAAAAAAAAAAAAAAAAAGATTCAAGGAAACAAAGCCAGAAAACTAGGAAATTGCAAGTGACCTTCTCACTCAAACACTCTGGCATCCTGTACGATGCTCACTTGCTGTTTTTAAGCCTGCTTCCCAGGTCAAGTTTCAGTGTCGGGAAGCCAACAGAACATAACTAGAACAAATCTCAGCAGAAGTACAGTCTCCTCTTTGAGGTTGCATTCGTCTGGAAAGGCCCAAAGCCACTAAGCCTTACCCAGTAGCAGGCCCAGGACATTTCTGCTTTCTCCTGCTGCGGTGAATATGAGCAACAGTCACCAACACGGTTGGCTTAGCGTGCCCTGCGAAGCAGTCACCCACACAGAGCTTGAAAGGCCACCATCAGGCACTCTAACAACTGCCCTGTGTAAGTGTAGCCCCTGCCATGGGATCTTTCCCAAAACACAGCAGCCTCTACAGGTAAAACAAACCTCTCACCTCTCAGCAGGGATTAGGGCTTTCACCAGCTTTGTGCTAGCCTCAGCACTGCCCTGGTCTCTACCAGTAAGAGGTAACAAATGACTTTCTATCTGACAGACTTGGGATCCCTTCAGTTGAAAGAAATGGCACTGAACGCCATCCTGTGACCTCCAGACCAAGGGGAGGAGTCAAGATAACCCTTCACGGGCCCCTGCACAGCCTGAACTCCCACAGTCTTCATTCCAAACTCTGTCTCCACAAGGCCTCCAGCATGCAGAGGGAAGCAGGGCTCAGACCCAAGAGACACAGTCCTCCCAGGAAAGCCCTGGGCAAGGCAGGGTCCCATGGGGAAGGGGCAGTCATGGGGCCATGGCCAGGTTCAGGGCAAGGATCAGATCCCTTAGAGCACCCACACACTAGGGCTTTTGAGACACAGAGGGGCTGACAGCTGAAGCCCTCAGAGCTGGGGAGCTGATCAATGCCCCAATTCATTCTAGACAATCCCCATTGTCTGAACCAGCACAGAGGTTGCCATTATCGCCACCAGCCACTAAGGAGAAAAGCCCAAGACATGGTTACCAATCAGAGCTCAGGGACAGAAGTCACAATTGAGACATATGAATTAAAAATTAGATGAAATATTTCCAACTTGGGATGCCTCAAAAAAAAAAAAAAAAAAAAAAAAAAAAAAAAAAAAAAAAAAAAAAAGTCCAAACACTATGGCTTCAATCTTCAGAGACTAACAGAAAGCTTGATTGCTGCTTATTCTTTTTTTTTTTAATTCTCATTTCTTCTATAAAAGATAAGGGAGTTTACAACTAAAGACATGTAGTCTATAAAGTTATTAAAGTAGAAATGAAAATCAAGTGATGACTCTTCTTAACTTAGTAAAATGGAGCAGCATACAGTACTAGGAAGCCAGAGTTAGAAGGGAAAGCACTTCTCTCTGCAGCCAGCCCTTATTTACCATCTTGAAGGGTTAGGTCTAAGACTGGACCAAAGGAAAGACACCCTAGTGGACTCATTGAACCTGGATCATTTCCCGTTCCAACAGACTAGGAGGGCAGCCTTTAGGCCACCTCACAAACACTGTCTTCCCTAACTTCCCAATCAAAGAAGCACAGTGAACATGGACACGTCACAGACACCCATGAAGAGGAGGATGCCCAGGGCAGAAGAGATCTAGAAGTCATAATGAGATAGTAACCATAAATGTAAATACCAGCCCCTGGCATTTGGGGGGGGGCACTCAATGTTGCAAGCACTGTTATTAGTGCCCCCAGGGGTCTCCACATAACTGCTGAAGGTGAGAGACAGGTGTTGGAAAGTCTGCCCCTCAGTAGCTGAGGTAGGATGACTGAACCCCAAGAACAGAAGCAATGGGTCCAGTCCCACTCAGCATACCACCCCCAGCCCAGCCCGAGTGAGAGCTCTCAGTGCTGTCCTGCAGCAGGATGACCTGAAGTCATGAACTCGGGTCTGGAGGAAGCCTAGGGAACTGAGGCTTACTCACATCCTCCCTTAGCCCCTCTGGCCTGCTGAGATTGGCCTCCTCACCTTTAAAAGAGCAACTGCTCTGTTTCAGACCCAGACCTTAAGGCCAAAGAGTGCTCTGTGGCTGGGCTCCATAGACAGCCCTTGTGTAGATAAGATGAGATAACCAAAGGCATTGTATCACCCCCTGTCTTAATCCCCAGCCAAAGCCTTCAGCATTCCCCTACTGAGACCAGGTTTCTTAAGCCATTTTTTCAGAGATGACCAATGAAGGGTAACAAGAAGCAAAAGGGGATGGGGTTAGAGGTGAAGCCTGGGTCAATTCCAGGTTGTGTGGATTGGCATATGCATTTACCACATGCGTGCATACTACATATATGCCCTTTGTCATGGGTGTATAATCTGTGTGGAGTGTGGCTGCACTGTGTGTGTATATATGAATGATTGTCCCCTGTCCCCCTGCCTCTCTGGTTATGAAAGTGGAGTTCCACCTCTGGCCCCATGGAGCAATAATATCAGTCAGAATCCCATTCACTCTGATATTGGATTAGAGCTTTGAGCTCCAGTGTGGCCCAAAGCCCTGAGAAACCAAAGCTGCATGACCTACAAGCAAGAAACCCCAGTTGAGGACAACAGCTGGGGACAAGTCGGGTCACCCCAGAAAGTGTGAGTTCAGATATCTATTGCTCTTTATCTCCACCCTCTACCTGTAACCTGTCTCTCAACTTCAACCTTCATCCTGCAGGGTCCTGGCAGGTTCTATCCCTTTAGAAACCTTTCTGTCCTCTACACAGAGGCTTTACGTCCACTGTCATAGCTAGACCCACCAGTGTGCCACACCTGTGGGCATGCTTCAAGGCACACACACACACACACACACACACACACACACACACACACGATAGAAAATCCACGTGATGACATCCCATGCTCAATACACTCCCTCCCACTAACACCCACTCCAATCACAAACTCTTACACTGACACAATCACACCTGCTATCCTAGAAGTCACAACCATGCTAGCAGCTCCAGCCCCAGCCCCTGGATCCAGCCAAAGGAGCTAGCTATTCCCTCTGCTTACTTACTCTGATCTTACAAGGCAAAAAGCAGTGCGTGCAGAGTCCAGCGATGGGTGGAAGCTCACAGCAGCTGGAACTCCAGAGGCTAGGCGCAAGCAAAGTGGCCGCGGGGGCGCTGGGGACTGCACTGCCGTCGGCCCCCGCCGCTTCCCCCACCCCCAATCCCAGGCTCTTCCCTGGAGGCGCACACCCAGCCAAATGTTTGTCCCGCGCCAGGCACCGTGGCCTGCAAGGCTCCGCCGGGCGCGAGGGCTATTTCGGAGCCCCTGGCCACGGTGGAGACCGCGCACTGTCATCTGTGGGAGCTCTGGAATGAGAACGTGGTCGGGTCTAATTAGAGACCCGGCTCACCCCTGGGCTGGGCCATCACCCGGAGGCTCCAGAACCGGCCAGGCGAGGGCGCCCACATGTGTCCTGCATGCCAACATCTGGAGTGGGAAAGGGACTATGCTGCCACGATAGGTTTTCTGGAGCTGAAAGAAAACAAGGAGAGATTTGGGTCCAATTTACATCCCTGAGGAGGGAGCGGCCTCACTGAACAGCCCCAGGAATGAGACTGGGTTTGGCCACTGCAGGTGCTTCCCTTTGGAAACTCAGTCACCCACTTAAGTCACCCTCCAAATCACAGACTTGCCAAAAATGACAGGGGATGTTGATGAGAAACCCCGCCACCTCACCCTCACCCCTGGGCTCCGTGTCAGATGGCTAAGTCCACAGAAGTCTGGTCCAGGCCCAAAAGCTCTGGAATGCTACATTTTTAGACCAAAAGGAAGCTTCTAGTTCATTCCATCCAATGCCTTCCACTCTGCCGTGAATCCCCAGGGCCTGAAAAGTCTCTATCTTGGTAGATTGCCAAGAAAAGACAGTTCTCCACCTCCTGGGGTCCTGGTAGGAGGTTTGCTTACATTACATGTTCAGGGAGAGGAGGCACAGTAGCACCTCCACAGTACAATGTCCTGGGCTCTTGATGCTAAACCTCCCTATTCCTTGTTTCAGGTTCTGGCTGGCACTGCTGCTGCCTGGCCTTGGGCATACCACAGCTTTGACAGCAAATCATCCACCGTGGCTATCTATGGGCTTGGGCTGCACGTGTCCCAGTTATTCCCAGAAAAAGCCAGTTTCAATTTCAGCTGTGTGAGGGCACTTCAGTCCAGTCTGTCTCCCTCCCTGGAACAGGGCTGGTGCCTCTTGGCAACATTGGCTGGGTGCTGACATTACATCACACCTTCCACAAGTCGGCAGGTTGCAGAATCGTCTCTCCATGTGCTACTGGTAGGTGAAGGGTTACGCAAATAACCTAGACTCTGCCCTCCCCACACTGCCTACTTTCCAGCTGTATCTGAGTCATGTCACCCAACTACTCTGAGCTTTACTTTGTCCATGCATATAATGGGATCATAACCGTGTCTGCCTGCTTATCAGGAGTGTGAAAACTCAGTAAATGACCGGGAAGGTTAAGATGGTTTGTAACATGTTAGAAGTGAGGTTTGAATTTTAAACAGCATCCCTGTTAGCAAAAGGCCTCAGGGGGCTGTTATTTCTGAATCTGGGTCTAATCTTGTATCTATATTTGAGGGCAAGGTTTACTACGTGTACTCTTGGAGGAAGCTGTAGTTGAAGCTTCAACCCAACACACACACATGCACATCACACACACACACACACACATACACACACACACACACCACATATACACAAACACATATGTACACAGAGACACATATGCACATATGTATATACACATGTACACCCGTAAGTACACATATACATACATACACCCCAAAACACATACATGCACACATAGATACACCCACATATACATATACATATGCATAACATGCATACATACATGCACATGTACCTAGGAACACACGTAAGTATACACATACACATAACACATATACACATGTGTATACATACACAGACACATGCATGCACAAATGCATACTCACACATGTATGCACACAAACGCATACTCACACACACACACACACACACACACACACACACACACACCCTTCCCAGATACCTACAACACAGCACAGCCTCCTGGACTCCTGGTTTCCCCATAAGCCCCAGCTGCCTGGGCCTTCTCCAGTGGAGTCTCCATCCCCTGGGGGCCGCCTCATGGTTCTGTCTGGCCTGTAGTGATTCAGGTATTCTTACAGAGGCCCCTGTGAGCAGCTTCAATCTCTCCACCCTTCCTTCTGGGCCATGGACCTGAGAAGGCCTGAGATTCAAAGCAAAGGCTAATGAGCAGACTCTCAAGGCTGCTCAGGACTAAGGCTGCCCCAGGAGCTCAGAGTTAAAGTCTCCTCCTTTGTCTCCCCTCCCCTCCCCTCTGTCTGCTTGGCTCCCCAAGCACTGCCCTGCTTAATTCTTAATGGAAATTCCATCCCCTTTGCAGTCTTCATCTGGCTCTGGGAGCCCAGGCATGAGCCAACAGCAGACTCCACCCAAAAGAAGGGGGCCTGCCTAGCCATATAAGCACATATAAATGTTCACATACACGTGGGCAGAGACATTCACAGAGCCAGAGTCTTCCCCAGACCTACAGCCACACGCTGAAGGAAAGCAAGACTTTAGTTACTAAGTTTACACATAGTACTCAAGGCCTTTGCTTTAACCATCTTACCAGCACCAAGTTCAGTATCATTCCCATTTTACACACAAAGAAACTGAGTCCTCTGCCTCAGTAGCTCACGTGAGGCGTGTGGTGACCAGCCTTACACATGAACACCAGGAGCTGTGTAGAGGAACACCCTCATTGCCTTCTGTCACCACAGCAACTTTGCAGCGGCCATTTCCATTGCACAGGCAGGGAACACTGCAGGTCTGATGGCTCAGCTCATATGATTGGCCTCACAGCAGGTGATATAAGGTGAAATACCTCTAGCAGGGTCATGTGTTTGGACAGACGTGTGCTCTACAGCCTTGGTGCTGTTTTGGAAGACTGTGGAACTGTCAGAGGTGGGGCCTA